>WBMZ01006884.1:19166-104217 GCA_013400975.1 Atrichornis clamosus | reverse complement strand
GGGAGCGCGGCGGCGGCGGCGGCTGCGGCTCCTCCGGCGGCTCCGCGGCTCCGCGGCAGATGCGCCCCGGCGCCCAGGCTCTGACGGCCAGCTCGCCCCGGCGGCCGGAGGGAGATGCTCGCCCAGACCGCCGCTTCTGCGTGAGGAAGCATAAGGTAAGGGACTGCCCCCGCCGCGGCTCGCTCGCCCCGACCCCCCGAAATGCCCCGTCCTGTGTCTTTTCCAGCGGAAAACTTCGTAGGGATGCGAATAAAGGCTGGCGCTGAGCGCCAGCGTTATGCAATAGCGTATCTGCCTGCCTGGGAACAGCTCCTGCATCCAATAACTTTCGTGACAGATAAGGAGAGAATATCCCGATAGGCGACTTTCGTCCACCAAAATACCCGTGTTTCTTTTCCTTCTCCCCTTCAAGCGGTGCCTGGGAGGGGAGAGGTGTAGCGGGAGGATTTCTGGAGGATGCACGAAGTGCTTTGGCTTTTCACATGGCTGATGGCGAAGAACTACCGCTGCTTATTAACTTCAGCCGTCCTAATGAAGTGTCCGTACAGCGGCGATGGAGGAACGTGGGATGTGTTCATCCCTTAACTTGCAGTACAGCACTTCATTAAAAGCCAAGCCAACCCAAAAATCCTCCTCAGGGACTGAAGCTGCTGCTATTCGGTGAACTGTGCTTATCGAGGCGCAGGGTTCTCCCGATTTAACACACCCGAGACCCCCATCACCATCCCCAAACACCCAGACATCGGGCATGCCGTGGAAATGCCGTAGGAAAACGGGACAAAAGGTAGCAGGGATCCATCCCCAAAGTCACAGTCCTGGTCCTTGCATCCTGCAAGGCATCCCGAGCTTCCCGCTCTGCATTTCCATCTTGCCTGCCTGTCGCTAGTAAAAATCCTCTCCCGTGACCTCAACGCCTGTACTTAATGCCATGTTTACGGAGAGTTACGGCAGCGAGGGGATGCAGGACTGCAGTTAGCTGGGATCTGCCTGGGGGAGGCGGGGGGGCCGCCAGCCCCAGCAAAATAGGGACATCTTGCAATGCTGGAAGCAGGGAATATATTCCCCGCTTATGTCACCGTCTCCCGAGGGCTCTGTCCCAAAGGAGCGGTGCCCCCCTCTCAGCCCCGAGTCAGAAATGGGTAATGGAGCGGTTGCGTTTGACCTTGTGTGTCTAAGCAGCTTAAAATCCTCCTCGGAGGAAAATTTAACTCATTAGGCTCGAAGACAGGGAAGTTTGGGAAGACCTGTTTTTCCCAACCTCTGAGAATCATTTCTTTTCCCCCGCTGAATGCTGGCAAGCGATAAGAAAAGGCAAACCAGTAACAGGTCACGTCTGATATAAACTGGGAATTTATTCCCTCTGCTCAAGTGTTGGATCGTGCTCGCCGCTCAGATTTACAGGGCTGCCAGGAATGCTGCATGTATCAAGGTTAAAATCTGGCTGCTACATGGAAAGAACTACTAGCTAAAAATAAATAAATAAATAAATAAATAAATAAAACCAATCACATGATACGCAACTGTCCTAGCCGTGTACTCGGATTAATTTCATGTCAGATTTCAAGCAAACAGACCTACAGTGAAAATATGAAAGGAGGGACAGTAATGTGTCTCCTTACTCTTGGTGTGATGCCCCTTGGTGTTCCACCAGCCTGCTTGTGCCTGTCTGGCTGTACTACAACGATCTGTTCTCTCCGAGTACAAATAACAGTTCTAAGTTAAAACCTGGATTTTCTTCTGGCATTATAAATTCATATTCGGGTGAGAACATCTCAGGGCTCAGATATTACTAATTTATCTCCTGGAGGTTGATATTCTGCTATACAGTGGTAGTATGCGGTTCCTGATTTCAGGAGAAATCCATAATGTATATTGCTAATCCAGAGACTCAGACTTAATTGTTCTAATTCTAATTCCATCAGTTCTAAAATAAAATTCCTGCCCCAGAGTTTAAGGTGCTGTTGCATTGAAAGCATCCTGCCTTCAAAGAATGGGGAAGGCTGATACTAAATCAGCTTTTTTTAGGGTTTTTTTGTCAGGATGTCATGATGCCCTTGATGAAAAATGTTTGTTCTTTAGGACTCTGTCATTATTAACGATGTGTGTTTTTAACGAGATGCTCGAGATAATTTGAATCCTGGATGGAATCAGTGCCTTTCCCTCGGACTGACACACAAAAAACCAGCTGGGCAAGAGCACCACAAGAGAAAGTGTTAAGTTACTTATCAAGAGGGCCAGCACTTAGCATTCAATGCACCCTTGGACTAATTGAGCTCACAAACAAGTCGCTCATAAAATCATCACTGCATTTTCTTCCCAGTTAACAGAAGCATTTCGGCACGAGGGGCACACGTAGAATATTCTCTATTCTAATTTATATCTAATTAACTCAGAGAGGGAAAGAAGAGTGGCTAAGCTCAGTGGAGATGAACACAGAGAAGGAGAATGTGGTGAAGAAGGCCGGGAGGTGCCCGAGTGCCGAGTCACGGAGCGTGCGTCACCTTCCAGACAGGCAGCACCAGTGACCAAACAGCACCGGTCACCACAGCACACCAGGACACGGCCTGGCCACCCAAACTCACCCACGGATTCTGCAGAAGACGCTACAGGAAATATTAACACTGATGTTTGCTTTCTGGAGAACTGAAAAGCAAACTTAGCCATGCCAGTTCTTTGCCTTGACTGATGTGGTAGTGAGAGCCAGGGAAACCTCGGAGCTTGCCAAAAATCCCTGCTAAAATGTAAGGATACCTCCACAAAGCTCTTGAGCTGTGATGTCTCAAGGCCATTCCTTAATCCAGCCACAGGACAGGGAGAACTAGGGATGTATGGTCCCATAATTCATGCACACTTGAGGAAACGACAGTAAATCTAGAATATCTGAGAACATAAAAAATTCACGTGATTATCTGAACTAGCTATTAATAAAAAGCTCTTATATTCTGCTTTATGACAGCCACAATTTAAAGAACTGCTGAAAATTTGTGCACGATATTAAAAAACATGCAAGCAACAAATCTATTTTATAGCCCAGTACTCCCTTGCATTTTTACTAATCACTTTGCAAATTAAATAGGCTTTATGAAAATGAGATCAAGAGCACATTTTAAGAAAAAAAATCACCTCAGAATGGTTAATTCAGTGTGAGTTCCATATTCAGCCTTCTGAAAAGTGGTGCTTGCTTAGAAAATATTCTATAACCTGTGAACACACACAGGTGCAACTCCCTGGGTATTGACACTCAATTTTAAATTGTTATTGACCGCACAGAATGTGCTCAGAGCGTTCTCATTGTAGTGGCACATCCCCACTTTGAAGGCTATTTACTACAATTTTACTACATTCAGGCAGAAAACTGATCCCTCAGTACTCCTGAGAACAGTTCACCCTGTTATCATTTGCACAGCCCCGTGTCAGGGTGAACTGATCCCTCAGTACTCCTGAGAACAGTTCACCCTGTTATCATTNCACAGGTGCAACTCCCTGGGTATTGACACTCAATTTTAAATTGTTATTGACCGCACAGAATGTGCTCAGAGCGTTCTCATTGTAGTGGCACATCCCCACTTTGAAGGCTATTTACTACAATTTTACTACATTCAGGCAGAAAACTGATCCCTCAGTACTCCTGAGAACAGTTCACCCTGTTATCATTTGCACAGCCCCGTGTCAGGGTGATCTGTGCCTTAAAACTGCTTCCCAGTGAAGACATCCAAGTACAAGCCTCACAGGCAAAGAGAACTGGGTGTAAAAATAACAATTCAGTGATCAAACAGCAACTCTTGACGTCCTCTTTGCCTGTTTTCCTTCCCCTTCAGTGGCACAAGACACCAAGCCTGACTCTACTCCAGTTTTTCCAGCTAAATCCACTGGGTTTGATACAGAGGAACATAGAAAAGTAAGGTCCATATTCACAGCCTGGATTAAAAAGAGAAGGCCCCCAAGTCCTGCTATATTTGGGTGCAGATCTGAACTTCTAAATCTACCATTTACAAGAGAATTTTGTCCTGGCAGGGAAGTGCTGGAGCTCTACCACGTCACACTCCCCAGAGCTGCTGGTATCTGGTCTCAGGCTCAGCCCGTATCAAAAATAGTTGTTTAACATCTCACAAAACCCCAGCCTTAACTCGTGTTTATGACATCCATGGGGAAGAGGAGCAGGTTGCTGGTGTTATTTTTGCCTGCCCATGATTGCTGTAGCGTGCCTATAAATAAAGCCCACGTAGTTACAAAATTAAACCAGTTTAAAAACAAAAGCAGAGGGAGCTCGTTCCATCTGGTCTGAGTGAGGAGGAATTGTCACAGGCTTACAAAAAAGAAAAAAGGATTTACTTGGTTTGAGCTCTTCCCCACCTTCCCTGCTTGTTTTACAGCTGCCCTTCCTCTCCTCTTCCACTTCTTTTTCTTCCCAATGCTCATGTCAAGGCTGTGCTTGCATTGCTTGGAACAATTTGGTGAGGTCAAAGCTCATAAAGCCCAACTACGGTGTCAAAGACTTTTAAAAACTGGAACAGAGGCTCTCTGACGCTCAGTACAAAACCATTTAAGCAGGTGTGTAAATTCCAGACTGTATTTAAAAGTTAATAACCACACAAGTGGTTTTGGTCTGGTTAGTTGCTTCCTGAGAGAAGGAAGAAGAGGGAATTCAGTAAAAACCCTAAAGTTTGTGTATTGATCTATGAATAAGCATAAAATCTACCACAAGCCCAATGTCTCCTTCAAACCATTAGTCATTGCTTGTTCATGCCCATTTGGTTATTAGAGCCATTATTCTCTTCTGCAAATACAGTCAGAAATGAATGAGGAGATAGCCACGAGTAAAGAAATTTAACTTGTGGATCAGCTGAACACATTTCTGTGTATCAAGGCCATCGGCAAATAAAACACAGCGATATCTCCAAGGAGCTGACAAAGAGACAGATAAAACATCCCACTGCTGGAGAGAGTAATTCAGCAGAAATTATGCTAGAACTGCCTGGTAGCAGCGATAACACTGAGCCCTTCTCTAGACTGAGTCTAAGTTGCTGAATTCCAGAGGAATCCGGGTATTTTCGGTAGTTCTCGTGGAGCAAGTTGGCGGGAATAACGTAGTACATTCTTGCATTCCCAATTTGTAATAAAAGCACACAAAGCCACAATAAAGGTGACGCAAATGATCCGTCTGGTGCCCAGCTGTGGTGCCTTTTCCAGACAGTTCTGCAGTGTTAGCAGGCTTTTCTCATTTCTAGCAGGGCAGTTCTCAGCCACCATCCTTCACACGAGACAAAAACTATCCTTAGGAGGGTCTTTAATCATTACTTTAATACACTTCCTAATTATCCATAGCACAAACAACCCATCCTAAAATCCAGAACCACGGAATGGTTTGGGTTAGAAGGGACCTTAAAGATCATCTCATTCCAACCCCCTGCCCTCCTGCAGGGACACCAGGTTTATTTGAAGATCTTATTCCACGTTGTCCCAGGTCCATGAAAGCCGGGAGCAACGTATTCAGCATGTCCACACCCCATCTGCCCCCTCTCATTGCTTCCCTCTTCATTCCCCACGTGGCACCAAAACTGTTACCTGGAACGAGCTATTTCCATCAGCCTTCTCCCAGAGCCCTCGTGTTTGATGGGAACCTGGGATCTGGGGAGTTGAGATTTGGAGCGTTCATACCCATGTTTGTATTTAAGACAACTTCCACTCACGTCAGAATGTGACTCTCCCTTCACCTTACTTCAAAAGCTTCTTAGAACCAGTTTTTATGAAGCTTTGCAGCGTTAGAGACTATTATTCCCTTCAGCAACTCGAGCTTTTTGCTCTACTAAAACTCTCTTTTTTGGGTAACTAATGCTCATTTTTGTACAAGACTTCGCTCTAGCAGCAGTCAGGCTGATCTGTGCACTTTCCCCAACATCAGCAGGCTCAGGTCCACCTGTACATGGATAATTCACAATTCCAGCAGAGCCAGAACCTGCTTGAAAGCAGAAACTTCAGGAATGTGCTCCTCAAGAAGGTGAAAAAATGACACAGCTTTTATTTGGTGGCGGCTGCTGACAGCACTGGAGTGCAAATACACATCTCCTAGACTGATCCAACTCCCCAATTAATATCCTGCTAATGATGTCAGGTTTTAGAGCTAAATCACCCAGCTGAGTTGTTTAACACCACTTCACACCCTCCCAAGCTTGTCTGCCTGGAACCCTAATCCAAGCTGAAAGGGCTGACAAGGCTCTGATGCCTCACAACCACTGACCCCACGAAAGTCACTCCTGTCTGTCATCTCCCATTTGTAGGGAGCTCCAGCACAGGCTACACGACACAATTCCCACACCGTGGGATGTCCTGCATTCCCAGGGGAATGCACTGAGCTGCTGCTGAGGGGCCTCGCCACTTATCACTTGCATAGCAAAATAAAGGATGGAGGATCGAAGCCTGGAGCTCATCTCCTTTTTCCCCTTCACCCAACACTTGCAAATCCACAATGAAGGAAGAAAATAAGCTGCAGTTCCTGTAGGAAGTGTCCAAGGCCAGGCTGGATGGGGCTTGGAGCAAGCTGGGAGAGAGGAAGGTGTCCCTGCCCACGACAAGGGGTGGAAATAGATGATCTTGAGGTCCCTTCCAACTTAAACCATTCCATAATTCTAAATTCTCAGTCCCCAGCACCCAGATCCCTCTCTGCAGAGCTCTGACAGTTTTACAAACCTGTTGGTCAAAGCCAAAGAGTAGAACTGCTTTCCCCCCGTCATTTGCCTGTTTTTCTTCTTAAACACCCACAAAACCTATTGATTTCGACTAAGAACAATTAAAACTTAGTATTCAACAGCAATACAGATAAGGAACTGCCTTTAAGCTCTCATTTTTAACAGCCTGCCCTTTAAATTATTGAACAGAAAGTCCCATAAAAATGAAAAAGCCTTCCAGTGCCAGTCCTGTGGCTTTTGGACTCCTGGAAGCCAGTACAGTGTGAGCAGAACTATTAGTGATTCTCCTAGCAACACATCCTCAGCAGCATCCTGCTCCTGCGAGTACCAGCTGGAACAGGGACAAAGCCTTGCCCAGATTTACATGGCAAAATAATGCTAAATAAACCTTCACTCCCATTTCCCTCGTAGCAAGAGCTGCAGAGCACAGTGAGAAAAACAAGCATCATTCTCTTAACAGTGACATGATTTTTTCCAGTACACTAAATCCTAGCAAATGTTTGAGAGCAGAACACTAGGAATTCACAGGGAGGATCTTTTGACATTGCATTTGTTCCAGTGGGAAGTTAGTAGTTCCTAACTCACACCACAAGTCTACACTGGTTTTAATGCAAGTGCAAATCTCCCTGTTAATGGTGCTATTGGTTGCAAAATTCTATTATGGGGAAAATAACCCTTGTTTTCCAGAATTTTATCACGTTGAATGGATTCCTTTTAATTTTATGCATCTAACAATATAGGAAGCAACAACCCCTAAGTATTATTAAAATTTGTGTTCAGAAAGCATAGTAGAGATGTCAAAATTAAAGCAAATTGCCTACACCAGCTGCATTCAGGGAAACTGGCTTGCTTTGTAAGGAAAATTTTAAGCAGTTTATCCTCCAGTAGATTCCTGTTTTATCTAAAAGTCTCCAGGCTTATTAAATCGTACATTTTATTTGTTGCCACTTAGTTCCAAAGCTGAAGCTCACAAGAGCATTTAAAGGCATTTATTGGCTATCTCAGCCATTAGCTGTGATATGATTTTATACATCATTCTTACAGAGCCTGCCAATGGCTGGGAGGGGGGAAAAAGACAAATCCAATGCCACATGATCCTGTTTATTCCGAAGGAAGACTTCCAAGGCACTTCTAAACGCGGCAGTAAGAACGACTTCGGTGTTGAGCAATAAATAAGGAAGTTCAAGAGAGAGGAAATTCAAGTTCAGTGCCTCAGGGTTTCAAAACAGAGTTGAAAAAATACTAGTTTGACATTTAGCAGCACTGCTAACTCTGTCATTCTACATGACCAGTTCCCTGATAAAACAAAGACAGGCTGGGCTACCACATCAGTTTTCTTATAATAGTCATCACTTCTTTCTATTCCATAAAAATTGGGCATACCTGCACCCTCAAGCTAATCTGGAAGTCCTAATTTATCCTCAGTCCTTTTGTATTAAAACTTTCTAAAATTTCTAACAAAGGCAAAGTTCCTGCAAACTACTAATAATTAATAACTGCCTAAGATAATTCGTGTTTTCCAACATTTTTATCATGAGAATTTTGTGTACTGGACATTGCTTTCTAATTTAGGATAATACTCCATGATTTGTAAGATTCTAACATAGGAACACTGTCAAGTTAATGAACAATTAGATTCCTGTTAAAAGAACAAAAATACTCCTAATTTAATGGAGTCAGAATATATGGGATATTTAGACTTAAGATACATTAGGTTTCCATCCTGGATTTGTTTATATGAAGTAAATCTCAGTTTCTTTCTGATCTTTACTTGTATCAGTAGAATTGGATGATACTCCACGTATGCACTTACAAAGATGACTTATAGACATCAAACAGTTTTTGAAAAATGAGTGTTTTATGGTAGTATTTAGGCATAGAAAAATTACATACGAGGCAGTGGGGATTTCTCAGGAGAATGAACATCCTGGATATATCCAGAAGCCTATGGATGTTACAGATCTCTACCCACTTTACATGGGAAAAGTCAATTATTTGCAATTCCCTGCAGTATTTTAAGCCAATACATTCATACACAAAATCCTGTGTGCTCTTAATACGTGCACAGATGTTTCCAGCTGCATCTCCAAAGCCTTCCTTTGGTCTGGGAGTCCAAAGTCTCAAATTTGTGCCTTTCATCTGCATTCGGAACCTGGAAAATTTAAGTCCACTCTGCCTATTAACACATCTTGAAATCTGCTTCTGTATCATAAAACTGACAGAAATAAAATGTAAATGATAAGGTGAGCTCCAATTCTCCTCTTCGCTCATTAACCAATCAGTCTGGAAATTCCACACTGTAATTCACCTCACAGAGCAGTGACTCTGCAGAGCCTGGGATGCAGAGTGAAGGTCCTGCCAAGATTTGTGCCACCTAACTGGGGGTTTCCATAATTATCCTGAAGAGCTGATATTAACTGAAAAGCTTCTCTGTGCATCCCTTTTTAATTATTACTATTATTCTTTAATAGTTTATTTCCATATTCAAACATAGGGGGATGTTGCTTCAGGGTAATCAGCACAAGCTTATAAACAAATCAAGGCTAAAAACTGAAAAGCTAAGCTTGTGGTTTCTTAAATATTTAGTTTAGCAAATCATCTCTTTGTTTGGAGTAACTACAGATAAAAAGTTGACATCTGTTATCTGTATGTAATTGGCATCTGCAACTCCAAATTCAAAGCCTTTATTAGCCCCTGACAGCACGAGCCATAAACTGAGAAACTCCAGCTCCAGAGTATCCAAAAATCCTGCAGAGATGACGCCGTGGTAGTGCCTAAATAAGCCAGAATTGGAGGCAACACCTTGTCCAAACCAAAAACGAAACAAAACATGAACTATTATATCAACTCTTCCCTGTGAAGTGTTTAACTCACAATCGACTCTTTGCTCAAACTGTTCTTTTATCAGCTGAGCACAGAGAGTTCCCCTCGGAGACACCGGGATTCGAGCAGGGCTGGAAAAAAAAACCCAGTTCTTTTGGTTGTTGTCATTCTTAATCACAGATATCTCTAAAATCATTACTCCAAGCTACTGGTGGGAATAGAAGACTCTGGATCAGCTGAATACATCAGGCCTGTGCGGTTGGGAAAGGGAGACAAGCAATTTTGTGAAGAATCAATTTATTGGCTATTAAAGACATGCTTAAAATTAACTGCAGAATATAGTCCCCCATTTATCTACTCTGTAAAGTATCACCAGACTCCTGCTTTCAGCTGGGTTATGGACTCCATTCGTTCCATGTTAAGTCATTCCAAACAAACCCAGCCCCCAAAAAAGATGGGGTTAAAGTGGGAGATGAAATAATCTGAAAACTGAGACAGGTCAGTGACACTGATGAATATCAAGCCAATACTTGAAAATAAATTGCATGTTAATGGATCCTGCTATCAAATAACCAAGTGCCTGAAAACTCACTTTGACAACTCCGAGGTATCCTAAGGGATGGTTGCAAAGGGTGACTTTCAGAGCTAAGAGCCAATTTTGGGGAGCCTTTTTGGGTAGAAACTTGTGGTTTTCAGACACAATTACTGAGTATTTCACAACTTTTGCAAGTGCAACATTTCATTTTTGCTACAATTTCTTGGTAGTGCAGGAACTCACGTTGGCAGATTTGAAGACTGATGGCTGTAATGGCTGTTGTGTTCTTGTGTTTAGGGATTTTGGGACAACTCATTAATTTACCAGATTTTTGTGGACAATTTGCTTCCAGGAGTTCTATGTGAAAGTGCAGAGCTTTGAGGTTTGACAGAAGTTTTTAAAACACGTTTTAACGTGTGTCCAATTGCAAGCTAATGGATCAGGTTTGCATCTCACACAGCACGTTATTCCCTGCAACATTCCAAAATTCCACCCCTAGATTGGCAGAGAGATGGATGTTTGTGCTTCCTACCATCCTCATCTTTGGAGGCTGTGACCCAGAGGGCCTCTGTCTGCAGAATGTCCCTCAAATGAAGGCATCACTTCACTCACAAACTTGATTATAATTAAAATACAGCCCAAACCAGCCAGTACAGGGCACTAATGCTCCTCACAAAGCACGACCGACTCCTTCTTTAGGGTTTCAACTGCCACAGGAAATTCCTGACATTCATGTAGAGTTGATTTATTCCCCTCAAAATCTGTCCTTATTTGTACATCAGGTGTTAAAGGCGCAGGGATAACTGATGTTACCTCCTACCCCAGCAGAGAAGATCACTCTACACCCTTCTCCAATTTTATCTTCAGACTTCCCCATAGAATGTCCGTTTTATTCTCTCTTTTCCCACAAAATGGGAGTTCGGTCACCTTGCTGTCAGATCCCAGGCCTGTATATATAACACATCTAATTAAAAACTAGTATCTGATGATCTCAGATTCCATTATTTGAACGTTTTTGTCCTGAATTCTCCCCTCTTTTTGCTTCTTCTACAGCCTTCGTGCTACATCACACAGAACCTTCTTCCCCTGCTCCAATGACTGCAACTCACTCACCACTCCCCGGGCATCACAAGTCAGACAGAAAAAGGCAAACTCCGTGGATTCTGGAATATTTCAGTTCCTTGTTCACAAATGACTGGGGCCAAGGAATTAAAACTTTTAAAAAACATTAATTAATGACACATTTGCATGAGATTTTTGACCCAGAAGTCCAACCTTGGACGGTCTGCCGTGCACATCTGTTTGCATCTTTAGGGGAGTGTTACTATTACTTTTAAACCCCATAAACATTCAGTTTTCCACTGAAAATAATTTCCCCATTATGCTTTCTTCCTTTTAAACTAAATATAGGCTAGTCAAGGATTCAGTTCCTTGTGCCCCTGAGCTGGCTTTATAAAACACATGCTATTATGGCACTTAACTCTTCAAGAGTTTCACATATTTTATTAAATAGACAAAGGAATTTTAATTAAAAACATATTTCAAATACACCTGAAAGTCCCTTTACTTGTTTTACATTGTACTCCGAGTCCCTCTGAGGGTTCATCAGTGTTTAAACAGGAGGTACATGCAGAATATTTGGATTAAGTGGGAATTTGGTAATTCAGCAAGTCTCGGGGAGAAATCTGTGTAATGGGAGAGTAAAAATTACAACTTCAAATGAGGTGTAAAAATGAAATCTTAACTATGCAGCTATTGCAGATCCCTTATGATCTGTACAACCATGGGGTTTTGGGGTGTTTTTTTGGCTAAGTGCTGTGTTAAGCAGTTGGCATCTTCTCAGCCTTGAGGAGGTGCTTATATTTCAATGGCAGATTAAGTAATTTCTGTGAATCATCACAGGTTTGGAGGTTTTTTTAGTGCTCTAGGATCCTGTGGGATAAGCAGCTGTATCATAAAGGCATATTACTGCTTCTAGGAAAGCATGAGTTGTTTTGCATTTGAAGCAAAACCTTAATTGATGCACTGCTGACTTCCTCCACAAACTTCACTAGTTCATAAATTTTACGCATCCAGCAGTACCAACCAGTTGCTAATAATAATTAATCTACATTTAGTTTTGGCCATGAGGTAATTTTTTATAAAAATCCAAATAATGACACCTCTAACGACCAATTAATTTCTTGCAAAGAACGCTGAATACATTACACAGCAGAAATGTGTTTGGTAAGCAAGCACACTCCAAAAATAATGCCAGTTTGACACTTCTTGCTACTGAACATTTGCATTAAAGCAGAATTAAGGGTGGTCAGAGCTCTAGGCTTTTCTTTACTTGTACAAAGACACTTGGGGTTCATTTTCCCTTGAGTTTTTACTATGAGGTAAATTCAGAGGCCTGGCTTCCTGGGAGAACATATTGCTGAAGGAAATTGTGAGGGCTGAGCAAGCAGCCCATGTCCTGTGCTGGGAAAAGAGGGCTGGGAAAACTTCTGGTGCCAGGAAACCTCCTCTCTGAGGAGCAGGGTTTCACAACAACTCAAGATAAAAAGCACAATTAAGGTACAACTCTCCAGGAAAGCACCAAGGGCCGCCACTCCAGAGAATCGAGCGCATCGGTTGCGAGTCGCAGCCATTGGAGTTTTGTCAGAGGAATGTGGCCCAAGCACTGCAAAAACTTGAGGGGAAAAAGTACCATTTCTGTTCTAACACGAGGCTTTTTGCACTGTTTTTGGCTGCAGGCATCATGGTGAGTAAGGAGCCCAGCAAATGCTTACTCACCGCCTCGGACAGCGACGTGGAGCCAGCGGCTTCCCTGGCCTTGGAGATGAAATACGCGCTGGATCCCAACCGGCAGATCAAGAAACGGAACAAAGCCCTCCAGGTGAGGTTTAAGGATATCTGCGAGGCCCAGAACGAGCAGAGGGACAAGCAGCTCTCCACCTCCAGCACGCAGGACCCTGACAAGAGGGAGGCCAAGGCCATTTCCTACAAGACCTATCGCAAGTACATGACGGTGCCCGCCCGGAGGTCCATCCCCAACGTCACCAAGAGCACAGGAGTCCAGACTTCCCCTGATCTTAAAAAGTGTTACCAGACCTTCCCTCTGGACCGGAAAAAAGGGAATATTCTCAAAAGCGCCTCGACCGTGGAGACGTTACCGAGCGAGAACAACGGGTTCCTAATCGAGGTGAAGGACAGAGAGGGCCGGAGCTCAGGGGAGGCCGTGGCGTGGGGCAGGAAGGCCGGCAGCCTGCAGACGGCCGAGTTCATCTCCCACATCTCGGAGCGTGCCGCTCACGACAACGGGGCCGAGGCCTGGAAAAGCAGCGATTTGCACAGTTCTCCCAAAGAGCCGCCTCCTCCCGGCCCCAGCTTGGCCGAGCCCGGCGAGGAGGAGCCGGCGCGGCCGCCGGGCCGGGGCAGACAGGCGGCGGCGCGGCTGGGGAGCGACGAGGCCGCCCAGCCCCTCCACGGGAGGGTGTTCAAGACTGAAGTGGCCACCGTTTACCTGCCGGCCTCGCAGCCCGACCTGCCCAGCCTGGGCGACTGGGGGCCGTGTCCTGAGGAGGACGACAAGAGGACGGTGCAGCTGAACGGGGTCCAGCCCCCGGCGGGAGATGCCCGAGCGTGCGCGGCCCGGGCGCAGTGCCTGGCCCCCGAATGTAGTGACCAGAGCCTGCAGGTCAACGTGGCGCCCATGGAGGAGAGCCAGCCCTGCCGGACGGCCGTCGCCGTGAGCCAGGAATGCCAACAAATCGTGCCTCACACCGAAGTTGTGGACTTGAAAGCGCAGCTTCAGATGATGGAAAACCTGATCAGCTCGAGTCAGGAGACCATCAAAGTGTTGTTGGGTGTTATACAGGAGCTAGAGAAGGGAGAAGCTCACAGGGAAGGGTGAGTAGAAGCTTTTTTGATGAGTATGAGCTGACTGAAACGTCTTTTCCATCAGTGCTGCCCTTGAGTTTGCTGGTGCCAACGCAGGCACACGTGGTGCTTCTCACACGGAGCGTTGCTGCTTGAGGGGAAACCTGCCAGGAGCATTCAGATTGGTATCTGCTTGTCCCAAGGTGTAATTAGGTAATTATTTAACAAACGGCCCGTAATACATCTTCTTGTGCCTTTTCTAAGGAGCGCAGAATGAGCCACTCTCCAAACAGGATTAGCCAGGATGTTTTCACATCAGCAACTTGCATTAGTCATAATTCCTCACACGGCATGAAAAGCAGCAGAAAAACCCCAATTCTGTAAGAGACTTACCTTTTTAAGATTAAGGGATATTATTACAACTCTTAATATAATCCCATTAATGGCATATGAATCTTGTCTGGTTTACTTTCACCTGAATTTTCCGTGATACTTCTTTCATAAGGAAATGAAATGAAAACTTTGAATATCAAAGTCTTCTTTATAGCTTTCACACAGCTCTAAACACAAAAAACTCAAGCTGAAAGAAAGAAAATTGTGTTTATCCCTAACTTTCATTATTTAAATCAACCTTGAAGGCATTAAAATAGATACTGTAACTCAGTACAACCTTTAGCCTTTACCTGGACAGTTCAACCCGTCTTTTAATGTGCATTTTCCAGACTAACTCACCTCAGTTCCCTCATCTTTATTCAGTGAATACACCTCAAAATGTATGTGTGATGTTTGTGTGTTTTAAAATACTTCTGTAATTAAATCACAATTTGCCAGAAGAAATCAGGATTTTAAAATGAAGGAACCAGCAGTTCGTGCTACTTGAAGCAGTACCTGCTTTCATTTGAGTCAGAAAGGTACAACTTTTAATTTAACTTTCTTCAGGAATGTGTAAATCATGTGAATCCTTAAAACCTAAAATGTTTGTCATTAGAAAGTCATCTTAGTTGGATCTTGCTGTCAACACAGCCTTCGTGTTTTTAGTTTATTTTACAGCTGGTTATAACATTATCTTTATATTAATTATCAATTATCTGTATCAGGACAATATCAAGTCCTGGATCTTCAGACTGGGAAGTTTCTTGACCTACCTGAAAGCCACACAGGCTTCAATGATCTTAAAGGACTTTTCCAACCTAAATGATTCTATAATTCCATTTTTCTTTAAAGTTAATATTAAAAAAAAAAGAATTTTCCTGACTTTCTTAACTTAGAGAAACTGCAGGACCGTTGGAAAGAAGTGCCAGGCTGCTTTTCAAGTCACAAAATATAGAAAACTATTTCTTCATCATAACTCATCACCTGCTCGTCGAGACCCCTGAGTGCACCAGCGCCCACTGCCATAAATACCTCTGCCTCCTCCACACAATTATACACCCAGTTTTCATCCCTTCCCAAAGACAGAACAACCGCAGGTGCAGCAAATACCTACTTTTTTATTGCCCTGACAGAGCAGAGCTCTTGACTGCAGCCAACATTAGGAGTGTATTCCTGTCCTCGGTGCAAAGCAGGACTTGGCCAAACTATCCATGATTGTCTTCAAATAATTCCTCTGCAGCTGTCACCTTTACGAAGCTGCAGCCTGTATTAGCTCCGAAATAGTGACACTACCCATAAACCCCAGCTTAGAGCATCTCTCCAGCCTCTAAGACACACAGACTTGGTACTGGAGTCTACATTTGACCAAAAAAAGCCTATTTATTAGCACTCCTTCCTACTTGGAGCCACTTCCAGCTGCTCCTGCATATGCTCCAGACATGTCCCAGACATGCTCCCTCCCTGCTGGGCACGAAGGGCATGGAAATGGGGAAGGAGGGGAAAGAAGGGAGATGCACACTTGCGTATTTTCTCCCGGTTTAGGAATGCTTGCATTCCAGACCCCTCTAATTTTTAGCTGCTGGGTGATTTTGAAGGAGACTGCACAAAGGATCCCCCACTGATCCCACTCCAGAGCTGAGGGAACACTCTGTTCTCCAAAGCACCAACACATCATTAACATGAAGCCTGTCTTTATCCCCTCAAATTAGATAATTCTTTCAAAAAGAGGCTGCCCCATCCTTTTATGAGAATAATTCTTTCCAATTGCTGCATTCATTCTGCATTTTTGCCACAGGCAGCCACCACTGTGTAAAGTGTGACGTGTCTTCTCAGTGTCAGCATGCTGATCTTTTTTTCCTGTTAGAACCAGGTTTTAGGTCAGTTTGTATCAAGAAATTAAAGCAGTGCTACAGCTCCATCTCTGTTTATTACAGCATCTTCCATCTGCTAGAACAGTAGGAATGCTCTGTATTTATGGAACTCTCCTGGTTTTCTTATGTACATTAAATTCCTTAGAATAACACACTGCAAGAAACAAACAGAAATAACACACTGCT
This sequence comes from Atrichornis clamosus, assembly GCA_013400975.1. Lineage (NCBI taxonomy): Eukaryota > Metazoa > Chordata > Aves > Passeriformes > Menuridae > Atrichornis > Atrichornis clamosus. The sequence goes on along the minus strand of WBMZ01006884.1, from coordinate 87,880 downwards.
AGTAAAAAAAAGAAAAGGAATATGAAGGGGGAAAAAAACACCTAAAGCAAAAAACAAAGCCACAGCTAAATTTCTTAATCAGATTTTTCTCCCTTTAAGGAAATCAGTGCTCTTTAAGTGCTGTTGCAGTGCCATGGGACTGGTGCTCAGTGGATTCATTTTCACTAATATGCTGTAGGTCCTGAACTGCTATTACTGCAATTCATCACTAAATGAGTCGATGCCAGCAAAATTGCAGCAGCATCTCCGAAGGCAGCAGTATCATCCTTTGGGTGACTATCATCTATGTGTGCTTTTGAAAATGTCACTGCTACATCATCTGCAATTAGCAACACCATCCAGCACTCAACTCTGCTTAAAGGAAAGGGAAAAGCCACTGGAGCAGGAAGAGAAACACAGCCAGCCCCTGACCCCCCTCCCAGTATCAAAGGACGTTGTTAACATTGTATATTATGTGCACCATTATTTACTAAATCTTTGGCAAAATGGCTGTTCTACCTTTCTGTGTGGAAGCTTCTACCAAAAAAAAAAAAAAAATTACATCCCAGCAAAAACATTGCTGGATGCCTTAAGTCATGCATGAAGGAAGTGCAGAGCTGCAGCTTCAATTAAGAGTCCCAGCTCAGAGTTAAAAAAGCGTTGAATATTACATGATGCAGGATAAAACTTCACAACACAAACCCAGTTTTATGCTCCAGTTTGATTCTGATAAACTATTAGCAGTCCCGATCACTTACAGACAGATTTGTCTGGATTCAGACAGAGAATCTGGGAAGCCAAATGTGTGGAGCGCCACTGAGGCCGACGGGACGGACAGCAAAATGCAAGTTAATAATTCTAAGACCTGGCTAACTAAGATCTATGAAATACATAACAGAAGATGAACACATAATCAAAAATCCTCTGCTGCTGGAGAACAGCAGTGACCTGCCCTTTAAATCCTTCCCGTGGAAAGTAACAGTAATCTGGGCCCTCCTCGTTATACAACAAATCAGCAATTTTAATAAACAAAGTGCTCAATTTGCCACACAAAAACAAGTCACAGTATTTTGACTCCGACAGGCCAAATGCTACACATTAGACAAGAGTTAAATGAACCTGTTTCAGAGCTAATTTATATTCATCTATTAGTCAGCAGTGGTTCAGGAATTTAAAGAGCTCTCAACGAACTCCTTCGAAGAGGCTTTTGAAAGAACACCTTGTCATGGACGGAATTTAAATGGCATTTCACATTTTTCAATGACTAAGGGATTTTGGTGCCTCTTGCTCTCATTTCTGAGCAGAAAATAAGCCGATGTCGTGTGTCTGGATGGACATTCACACCAAAGGGAAGAGGAGGGCAGGGAGCATCCCCACCCGAGTCCTTCTGCCTGAGCAGCACTGCCAGCAGTCGTCCTCAAGGTCACCCAAACTGCTCCTCCTGCCTCGGGAGCCATGGCAAATGAAAGTCAGAGAGCCAAAGCAATTATTGCCCAGATTGTTTGCTTTGCTCCCTTTCAGGAGCCAGCCCAGCTATTCAGATCACACCAAGGAGACAGAGCAAATAAAGGCAGTAACAACCTCTGCTGTCTAACTCAATCCATCCACGTCCTTCCAAACTTGGGAGTTCCTTATTTCACACCTCCAGAAAAGATAGCTTAGAAGAGTTTACAGGAGCAGAGCCTCTGAAAGCACAGCCTTTGGGAATAATGTGCCAGCTGCAGAAATGATGGGACAGGGTTTTGTTTGGGATTTTCCCCCTTTTTTGGCTTTGTTTTGCTTTTTTCAATTACAGCCGTGGCAAAGGAAAGGTTTAACAGGATCATCTCTAAGAGAAAACTTGGAAATGGAGGGAAGCAATAGATAAGCTTAACAGCAGAAGACAGCTGCACTAGAAATAAATACATGAAAACCAGAAAGAGTACAGCAAATTCCATCTGGGATGCACAAACTGTGTCTTGTTCTGAGTGACACCACGTTTTGGGAGACTGTAAGAGCAGCCCTTGGGAAAAGGACTATGATGTCTGCCTTTATTTCCAGTGCTGTGACCTTTACAAACATCCATTCTGCCTGTCCTTTGGAATGGTCACATTCCTTGCATTATTCCCCTGAGACCACCTCCTAAATGATTCCCCCAGTACTCCCACTGGAGTTGCTGCATTTCAAGGTGTGCCTCACTTACAGATCATCCCCAAACACAGATACACCAAAACACCTTGGAGGTTGTAACCATTCACCTTCCCAAGGCAGAGCCAGGAAATCTCTTTGGATGCGTCTTCCTTAGTCAAGGAAAAGGCATCATTTTTGCACAGATCAGTGCTTTCTGAATCTTGTGATCCTTGGGCCAGTGATGGCTGACTGTTTGTTGGGGTTTTTTAGAATTCTAATCCATACATAACATTTCCTCATCTGCTTCCACAAAGATCAGCCTTAGACTGAAGCATCTCTGGGATACCAGTTTTTATTTTTTAGATCCAACAGCAGCAGAACAACCTTCTGTGCCTTTTCTTCGAGTCATTTGTAGAATTATTCCCTCTTTTTGTAAATACAGAGTTAATTCTACTTATGAACAGCCGATTTGTCAGGGTTCATCACTGTCCCAAAGGTGTGTATGTGTGTCACACCGAACTCTGAGCCGTGTTCAAGCAAATGCATCCAAAGACATTTATGTTTTTCTTTTAGGTCACCAAGGCAGTTTTAAGCCGAATTCTGTGCCTGTGGACCCGTGATGGGTCCCATCCCCTCACCCTGTGCTCATTCCCCAATTCCAGCTCATCCCTCCGGTGCTCCCTGGAGCTTCCCCCACAGCAGGAGCAGTACCAAGGCACCACTCAAGTCCACTGGCCTGCCCTCACCACAGGAAATTTGGTTTTCCGAGCTCTAACCCAGCCCTTCCCTGCTGCCCCAAGCCCAGCTGGAGCAGAGCAGGCACACACTGACACCTCACCACTGGAACCTTTCCATTAGATTCCAGAACTTCACGGAGGTTATTTCAGTATTTGTTGTCAGTCCTCGTGATCTCTCTGGCCCCTCTTATTCAAATTCTCTTATGTAAAAAAAAAAAAACCCCAAACAACCAAACAATGAAAGCTGATGATACAAGACTGATCACTGAAATATCCAGTATCATTCAGAGTAAAAGATCCAGAATCACCCAAGGTTTAACCTCATATTCCATTTTTTTAACCTCATATCCCATTTTTTTCACCTCATATCCCATTTTTTAACCTCATATCCCCTTTTTTTCACCTCATATCCCATTTTTTAACCTCATATCCCATTTTGTTCTGAATTAACCCACTAAAACCAGTCTGGAGTTGGACCCAGAAGGGCAGGTAACTGGAGCACCTCAGAGCACAGCATTTCACAGGCCTTCAAAACACGATGGGATTTTTATTTTTGATAGGATTCTTCATTAGAGTTGGGCACATTTGTTCTGTGGCTGATAATCAAAGTTTCAGATCAGATTGTCAGAGTGGATAAAAAGGGCAAAGTCTAACAGTTCACAGACATCCTGGAACATTAATGGGTAATAATTCAGAGGACCTGGATACTCTGATGTTGAAGATAGAGAGCACTGAAATAACCCTGCTGTCAGAGCCACTTTCTGTCAATCCTTTATGAGGATTCAAGGAAAGCAAGGATTTGAGCATCATTCAGCAAGGAAATGATGAACAAAAAAGGAAAAGTGAGCCCTCAGCAACAACCAGGATGTGGAATAAACATAAACAGGAAAAAAAAGGAACAATCTTTGCAGCAAAGTTATTGATCTTAATACTCTGTTTTATCCCAAAAAAAAAAAAGTCACTAGGAACATGGTGAATCTCGGAAAATAAATCTCACTTTGCTAACACAGTCCTGCTTTTTATCTGCATATATTGTACAGGCACAATTCAACGGCAGAGTATTTGAAGTACTCAGAAAAATAATTTGATTTTTATCTAGTTGCTATTCACTGGACTTTAAAACCAAGAGGAAATGTCATTCCCCACCACACCTCCCTGTTCCAGCCAGGATCAGCAGCTTCCAAGGGAAATTAAGGTTCGGGACTTTTCCAGCAGATTGGCCACAGGGACACAAAGGGCAAAAAAAAGCAAATTCCCACAATTCAAATCTGGAAACACTGATGAAGTCTTATAATGAAAGTTGAAAAAAAGTGTAAGCAAACAATGTTCTTGCTAAATATATCCATAGGAATTACCATGGATCAGGGGCTTTCCAATGTCACCAAGCTGCCCAAATCACACACCTGCAAGCAGAGTTTTCCTGCAAAATCAGTCTTTAAAAAAAAAAAAAGGAAGACTGAAGGTAAGGAATTACCAGTTTTGACAATTAGAATAATCCTTTAATAACTGCAGTTTGGCTGTTGGCAGTATGAGAATGCAGAGGCAGAGCCATGAGCTGTGCAGGCAGCTAAAAATGAGACCAAAATGAGCTTTACAGTGTTAAATTTCTCACTGCTGTTCCTTCACCAGGAGATGAAACAACAGATTTCTAATTGACACCTCCTTCTGAGCCCCTTGCTTACACAAAGGTACAATTATCTCTTATCCTGATTGAGGAAAAAAGGCAAAAAAATAGGGAAAAGCCTTGTCTGAAGACGGGGGTGTTTTGTTTTTAAACTGTCAAGACTCCAGCTACCCCAGGCTCCAGATCTGGGACGTGAACGTGCAGCTCAGTGTTTCAACAGCTCCTGTGGAACACATTCAGGGAGTTGAAGGTGAAAACTTGGGAGATGATGGAGAGCGGAGCTGGATTCAGGTATGGGGGGTTGGAACAAGAGGGTCTCTCAGGTCCATCCCACCCCAAACCATCCTGGGATCTGCGGAGTGAGGAAAAGCTCTCCAAGTGAGGAGTTCCCAGGCAGGGATGTGCCCATGCTCCCTGCATCCCACCTCTGGCACTGCTGGGCGTTTGGCGGCACATCAGGAATGTTCTCACTCACACCTGAACGAAACTGGGCTGCCTGAATTGTTCTTACGGGCTCGTTTTGAGCTTTGCCAGTACACAGGAATTTTGAAGATGGGTGAGTGACTCCCTGCCACTGAACCAGTTTTTCCATGTTGAGCAGCAGTTCATAGAACACTGAAGTGAAACTGGGACAATTCTGAGCTTTTTGTGATGCTTTCTTGTGATGGTTTTTGCAACTCATGGAGCAGCAGTGGAGGGATCAGCGCTACAGGTCAACCAGGAAGGAACACTGCCATTCCAAGGGAGACTGGAAATCTCTCCAAACGTGCCCAGCTGTGCTTGGATCTCTTTTACCAACAGGATGATGATGGGGGATGTTTTCTACTCCATTACTCACTGCATGAACCACGAGAGGAGGACACACAGAACTATATTGGGAATACTGTGGGGTTTTTCCCCACTTGCTTCCAGTATCAGAGAATTCCAACATGGTTTGGGTTGGAAAGGACCTTCAAGACCATCCAGTGCCACCCCTGCCATGGGCAGGGACACCTCCCACTATCCCAGGGTGCTCCAAGCCCCATCCAACCTGGCCTTGGACACTTCCAGGGATCCAGGGGTAGCCACAGCTGCTCTGGGCACCCTGTGCCAGGGCCTCCCCACCCTCACGGGGAACACTTCCTTCCCAATATCCCATCTACATCCAGCCTCTTTCAGTTTAAAGCCACAGAAGCAGTGTGTGGTCCAGCAATTCCTCAGGATGAGAGGCTGGATTGCAGAGGCCACCAGAGGTATTCTGGCATTAGCAAGGAAGTTTACGCTCTGGAATGGTTTGAACCTGGCATGAGTTAGGTCATTTCTCTGATAAAGGAGAGATTTGTTGCTTCCACACAAGCTCAGAAAAAAATTCCAGGGATGGGACCTGTAACTGTGTACAAAGCTGAAGGAACTGGCACATTCCTGCTCTGTGGACTCTCCTGCCCTGCAGGAAAACCTCACATTCCCATTATCTAAGGAAATGAGAAAATACAAACTACTGAGACCTGCTCAAGCTGCAACAGAAAGAGTTCCATGGTCCTTCCTGCTGGTTTTTGGGGGTTTTTTTCTCCGTACTTTTTCCCATCCTTCTTGCAAGTACAAAATCCCAGAATCAATGAGGTTGGAAAAGCCCTCCAAGACCACCGAGTCCAACCTGTGACCAATCCCCACCTTGTCACCCAGTCCTGACTGCCTCATCCAGGCCTTCCTGGAACACCAAGCACAGGCACCACACAGGCAGCAGGATCAGTGGCCAGCAATCCTACTCCTTCTCCTGAATTTTATGCTGCTGCATAACATGTAGAATTTGAAGCAAGTCTGGCTGCTGCAGTTATTATTTTAAGCCAGTGTAGGCTTAGAGATATAATGCACAAAGGGTATTTGAGCTTGCACTGAAATCTTAATCATATCAAAATGATGAAATAATACCAGAGATTTTTATTTCTTCCATCTTCCCTCCTTTACAGAAGCAATTCCTGTGAGCAGCCTTAAAGTCCAAGCCAGGCAAAATCCAAGGTTTTGTGCTTTAGTAGTTGCTCATCCTGAGTGGTTGAGGAACTCCTCAACTCAGGGTGGGAGCAGGAGGAGCTGTGAGGGCACCAGCTCCAGGCAGGATTTCCACCATACCACCCCTGCGAATCCCAAAAATTACCCCCACACAAAATTCATTTTAAAATTGGTTGGATTTGGGTGTGTAAGAGCAGTGGGAAGTGGGAAGAGGAACATGAGCACAGTGGAGCTGCAGGAAAAGGGTGGGTGGGGGCAGCAGATGTGATGTTGAGCTGTGGGCCCCGGGGGCTCAGGGCAGCCAGGTAATGACCCCAAATCCCATCCTGCATCCTCCACTGGGAGGAAAGCACAGCAGAGAGATTTGGGATGAAGCGGGAAGGGGACAGACCTCACCTCAGCCTAACTACTGGAATGTGCTCCCAGATAACCCTCTGGAAGTGCCTGGCCTAAGAATTACACACCGGGAAGCCAGCGGCTGTTCCACCAAAGCAAATTCCCTGAATTATTATTAATACATGGAGTTGACATTTTAATTATCCTCCTGATTTTTCTGATGAGACAACAGAGGCACACGTGTTCAGGAGAAAGGTTAGACCTTGTGCACACCTAATTCCTGTAAGATTTTGGGATTTCACTGGAAATACATTTTAAATCTTTTCATTCTCACTGGGTTTTTTAAAAATAACTCAAGAGTCCTATTAAAATATGTATTTATTTTTTTTTAAAAACCACTCCCTGATAACCTGAGTATAATACAAAATATATTTACAGGGTGAAAGCACTTGAATTGCTGTCGTGGGAGTTGTGCCATACGCCCACAGAGCAAATACCTCAAAAAGAAAATTAGTCATCTGCTTCCAACTGTCAGGATTCAGGAAAAGACAACAAACTACTGTCTCGGAAAGAGCCTGAAAAATCTCACCACTGAGCTTCAGTACATTGCAAGGGATTTTCAGAAACCAAAGCAGTAACACAGCCCTGTAATAATGAGAGAGAGGAAGAGTGTTCAATGTGGAAGTGTCCAAGGCCAGGCTGGATGGGGTTTGGAGGAACCTGGGCCAGTGGAAGCTGTCCCTGCCCATGGGATGGGTCTGTTGGAGAGAGGAAAACTATTCCTGAAGGTTTAGTTAATCCTCACAGAGTCACTCCTGAAAGAAAACCCGGAGCACGGAGCTGGGATCACTCAGACCTGTGTGATCTCCGAGTGCTCCCACAGGAAAACAAAACACAGGAAAACAGGGAAACCAGAGAACAAAACCAAAGAAAACAGAAAAATGGTTAGGTGAAAGCCAAGGAGGAAAACCAAAAAAAAACCCAAACACCAAAGCACACCAGACCTCTGAAAAACATGGAACAATTCCGTGTTTGCAGCCAGAACAGCCTGGAGGTAATTCCTCAAAGCACAACACCCTTCCTGACTTTTATTGGGCTCTGTCACTATCACCTCTGAATGAAAACTGCTAATTGGTAATTATCAACTTAAAACACAGCAGCACAAAAGGTAAAATGAATTTTCTGCTGTGCAAGTGATTTCTCAAAAACACCTTGGCACGAGCCAAAGGCTGGCCCAGGGTGGGTTTGGGTTAGACCTGCACAGATTTCCTGGTTTGGGAGCAGAATCTCAAGTTCTTAAGGAAGCAGAAGTTTCCCTCCACTAAAAACATGATTTTGCTGATAGAAATGCATTTATATGAGGTTTTCAATGAACTAAAGTGGTAAATCTTTCCTAGGTCAGAATAAACCTCTAGGGCTAAGCAGGATTTATTTTAACCTGCAAAAGATATAAAAGAGATTTTCCTACATTTTGTGTGGCTAAAAAATGACTTATTCAAGTCATAAGGACAACTAAAGCTCTTGCGACATAGTGAAGCCATCTTATTCTGCCAATAGGCAAATTATGTTCATAATAATAATAATAATAATAATGCCATTTTCTCTTGAAGCACAGTTATTGGAATTATTAGCTCTGTAATACTTTAGAGTCGAAAATGAAGATTTGGAGAAGTTCTCCACCAAATGGTTGATTTTTAAAGCATTTTGCTGTAAAATAAAAAACATTAGATCAGGTTGGACAGGGCTTGGAGCAACCTGGGATGGTGGAAGGTGTCCCCAGGGCATGGGGTGGAAGTGGATGAGCTTTGAGGTCCCTCCCAACCCCAGCCACTCTGGGATTCTGGGATTAGTTTAACTAGCAGGGATTAATAGTTCCAGCAGAACTAGGAAATAATAAAAAAACCCCAATTAATACAAAAACTTCAGGAGAACATGCACTTCCTCAGCTACTGAGCAGGGCCAGAAATGTCACTTCAAACACACTTCAAAGGCCCACTGCCTGCTTAAGATAATTTGTTTCATTATATTTAAATAACAAACATCACCAAAAAAAATATTCTTGAAGTCTGTTTATCCTCTTTGGTGGTGATGATACATCAAAAGTGTGAGGAGCATCAGGATCATCCAGATCTATACCCATCACAGCCACTTCTGGAAAATCCTGCCATGAGGGAACTCAATTAACATCAAGAATTTGATATGAAGAATTCCCATCCCAGGGAAGACATCCACATGTAACAGATCTATCTTTCTAAATCACTTTCTATGAGTTTTTTCTTTTTTTTTTAATAGGTGCCCATTAAAAAAAAAAATCAGCATACACAGATCTGAGATTCCCTCTCTCCGTCTCTCTAATTTATACAAGCAGAAGATATTCAAATGCAAAGATTCTGATTTATAGTTGCTATTTAAAAACAAAAAAAGCCTCCAGCAGGTGCAGAAATTCTGTGTTTCACAGGGATTTAGAGGGTGTAATCCCCTTAGGCTGCTCCAAAAGTTGCAGCCTATTCTTAGTTCCTGCCAGTCCATGTCAGCAAAATGGTTGTTCTTCATTATAATATTTTAATACTTGGGAGTGTTAATTGAGGTTAAGCTCAGGTTGTGCCCAGAATGCTAAAAAAACCCCAGACCTGTCAGAAAATGAAAGTCTCCTGAAAATAATATGCAAAAATGTGTGAGAAATTTGAGATGAGATCTCCTTTCCAAGGGGAAGATGCAGACAGAGCAACAGACCTCACTCATTTCCATCCATCCTTGCTCCAGGACCCTCAGGGTGAGGTTGGATGGAGCTTGGAGCAACCTGGGATAGCGGAAGGTGCCCCTGCCCATGCATGGGGTGGGGTGGGATGGGATGGGATTTAAGGCTCCTTCCAAGCCAAACCCTTCTGGAATTCTCTGATTCTATGGCCTGCCCATCCTCTGCACATCCACGGAAAATAGGGGATGTCTGGTATCCAAGGATGGAGCTGTTGGAGCAATGGCTTCTCCTCACTGTCCATCAGGACACGTTAGATCCAAAGTAGTCTGAAACTACAGGAATAACACTTGGGACCCAAACCAGACCAAACCCAACTTTCATTTCTCTAAAACGACGATGGATTTTCTGTAGGAAACTTTGCTTTGTGAAAGACTCGACATTTTAAAGGATTTATTCTTACCAAAAATAACAACTGGTTTACTAATGAAGAACAAGGTTTTTGGTCTCTAGCCTGAACTCTCCTACACTGGAATACCTTCCAAATTATTTTTAAAAGGAAGGAAAAAAAAGAGGCTTAGTCCAAATACTGCACGCCACAAGGACAGCAGCGTCACCCAGAACTGTGCTCTCCTATCCTGGTATCCAGACTATGCTCTCAAAGTGTTTCCAGGAGTTAAAACTGATGGAAACTCAATTTTTCAGGAAGCCTGCACTGAAGATCAACTGGCTAGAATTTGCAAGGAAATGCTGTGCCAATAGTGAAATCCTTGCTGGCGTGAAGGAGATGAATTCCATGCAAGTGTTTATGTAGATAATTATGTGAAAACAAGAAAGGAAAAGTCCAAAGCCCTGGGGTATCAACAACAGAATTCTTTCATGAAGAGTTTAATTTCTATAGGAATAATTGAATTTATACTGTACTAACACTCACATAATTCAGTCCTGGCTAAAGAGCTTTGAGGCTGCCAGATGGAAACCAAACACTGGGACACCATGGAGTGTTCTTGGGGCTTACAGGGAATTCTAACAGCATCATTCAAAGAAGGAAATAATAGAAAATGTGTAACAATCATCTCTGAGAAGCTAAAAATGCTCACTAAGGAAAATACTGCTTTAAGAAAATTTAATGAAAAATTAAATCCAACTACAAAATGAATAACCAGTGCAGCCTGAGAATGACAAAGATGCTAAAACCAAGCGGAGCTGAATGTGTCAGTTGAGAAATCAGGATTTCAAACTCATCATCCAAAAATCATCTCATCTTTAAATACTTATATTGAAAGACCATTTTCATCAGCTTAACGAGTCTGCCTTATACCAGCAAATATGTTTTTAAGTATATGAAAGTCTGGAATTATTGTGCATTTAAAGATCATCAAATCATAGAATGGTTTGGGTTGAAAGGGACCTTAAAGCTCATCCAGTTCCATTCCTGCCATGGGCAGGGACACCTCCCACTATCCCAGGTTGCTCCAAGGCCATTCTATGGTTTTCCTAAGGAGTTCTACAAATGAGTTGTCACTGTGACTCTCTTGTCACAGACCTCATCTCACAAGAATCCAGGACAGCGGGGGCAGGTATCAGCAGGATAAATAACCTGTAAAATACAGTTTATTTTTGTGAACACAGGACTGTTGTGTACTTCCCATCCTTGGAATTCCCCAAGGCCAGGTTGGACAGGGCTTGGAACAACCTGGGATAGTGGGAGGTGTCCCTGCCCATGGCAGGGGCTGGAATTAGGTGATCTTTAAAACCCCTTTCAACCCAAACCAGTCTGGAATGCTATGACTTTAAAAAACTTATTAAAACCCCTTATTATGAAATGATTTCTCAAGCAGGTGAGCAGAGAGGCTGAACGTGAACAGCAGGAACCTGTGTGGAAAGAGGAGAGACTGGCACAGAGGAGGAGGTTGTTCCTCTACCAGCCACTTAATTAACTAATGTGAATGGTCGTTTGCAGGAGTGCAAAGATGAATGAAAATGTCCCAACCGGAAACCAACATGAAACAAAAAAACCCAAACCGAGCTGGCACCAGCACCGTGTGTTTATGGCTTTACCTATAACGAGGCTCTCCCACAGCACAGCCACATCCCTCTGAAGGCAACTATTGACTGTTCTTTATGGCCTCAGTAAATAAAGGCCTTCGCCAGCTCATCTGGAGACTTTAAATGTTGTGTCTTTAGTAAGAGCTTTTAGGATCTGATCAATAGCTTGGGGGAAAAGAAAAAAGCCCCAACATTTTACGAGTCCCAGTTTCACAGTAGTGGCAATTTGAGTGTGGACTTGTGAAAGATGTGCAAAGGGGAGATGAGGAGCAGGTGTTGCTTCTCCTCTTAGAGAGGTACAAGCAAATAGAAACCAGTTCTGGGGCTTTTGCCCGTGAGGAACAGCACACAAAATAGACATTTTGCTTTGTAGAAGTGCTTCTGCCTGTCTGAAGGAGGTTTTAGATGGGATATTGGGAAGGAATTGTTCCCTGTGAGGGTGGGGAGGCCCTGGCACAGGGTGCCCAGAGAAGCTGTGGCTGCCCCTGGATCCCTGGAAATGTCCAAGGCCAGACTGGACGGGGCTTGGAGCACCCTGGGATAGTGGGAGGTGTCCCTGCCCGTGGCAGGGGGTGGGATTAGATTATCTGTAAAATCCCTTTCAACACAAACCATTCTGGGGTTCTGTGATGTGGCTTTGATGTCATATTAAAATGGTGGTAATCTGAGCATGTTCCTCTGGATAAAAAGTAAATTTGAGGCCAAATAAAAAACACCAGCTAGAACAGGAAAACGTCTACACTGCATTTTGCTTTTAGAAGGAAAAAAAAGTCTTAAAAGAAGTAGATGCACCCTCTTGTGAACTTCTCTTGGTGTCACCACAGCCCCAGAGCCTTTGGCCACGACATCACCCCAACCACAGATAATCACATATTCAAACCCTTAGAATCATAAAGAGAAGTGACACAGGAGCAGCTGATCATTTCCTAAGCTAGAGAAACAGCCTGCAGCACTTCAGAAATGCCAATTTTTCATCTTAGGGACAGGCACATCAAACAGTCGCTGTAGAATTTCCCATTAACACTTGATATTGTATGGGCTGGATGTTCTGTCACATAAAAAAATTAGCCAATTTTTTTTTTTTCCCCAAGTGCTGGATTTTTCATTTTTGGACGTTGTCAGGGCAGCAGGGAAGCAGCTGCTCTGGCCCTGCAAGGGCAGGGAAGGGGCAGAGACGCCCCTGGTGAAGCAAAGCAGCTCTGAATAATTTGAGGTCAATCAGCTGAACCGTTTGGGTGAGGAAGGTCCAGGGCTTCAGGGCAGAACCTGCCTTCAGCAGCATTCCCTGAAGTCATCCTGACTGCATCTATTTGCCACATCTCCAGAGTTCCCTAGAAGAATTATTTCCCAACTTCTTCTAAAAACAACTATGAAGAAACTTTACAGGTACTTTTTTTGTATTTAACAAACTGAAAACAACTTTAAAATTTGTGATTTTACAAAGAAAAATCTGAGTACTAATGCACAAATATCAACGTAGAAATTTTCATTTTAAACTCATGTGCATGCCAGAACATTCATGTTGACAGGCAACCACTCTCTTTTTAATTTAATATACTTAATGACATTTCTATGTATAAAAAAGTACCTGCATATCTTAAAAACCCCTTTTTAATGAAAAGTGACCAAGTCAGAGACAATCTCAGGTAAATGAGGAGTCACTGCTGCAATAGACTTCAAACCAGGTGTGACAAAGCACAGCTGCAGGCTAGGGGAGCACAGGAAATGTTCTTTGAAAGGTATCTGCTTCCTTTGAAGACGTAAACATCCTAAAACAGATCTTCAGACCACACTGAGAAGCACAAAATTCCTAAACAGATCCCATTTTGCAGTATTATATTCTGTACATTCCTCCTAATATAATGGATGATGTGTTTTGATTTATTCTTGATTTATTGCTTAGTGCTGAGAGTTTGCCTCGTTTGAAAGTGGAGAAAATATTAATCCACCCCTAAAAAAGTAATTTCTTAATTTTAGCTGAATGTGCTCTTTTTGATCCAGGTTTCCTAATGGCTAGATTTTTTTGTATTCCACATTCAAGCTGAAAAAATAACCCTGAAGTTCTGATTATTATGAAAACAATCATAGAAGGCACAAACATGTTAAAAGAAATTATATTTTTACTGATTTCATGTTCTTTCCTTTCCAGGCTTTCCTATCGGACCGGTCAGGACACGGCCAATTGTGACACATGCAGGAACAGTGCATGTATTATCTACAGGTAGGTTAAAAACACTGATATTCCCATTTTCTCCTGAGTCAAAACAATGCTTTTAGTCACTAATGCAGGCTCAGTGATTGGCCTTGACGTTCCAATCAACAGGACGTAAATTTAACTTCACTAAATTAATAAAACTCATCACCTGTGTGAGTGTAACTCCGAAATGGATGACTGTGGTCAGGAGTCTGGGATGTGTTGCAAGGTGTCAGCTTTCTTTTCAAGCTGCTGGAGATCTGGGCATTTTCTGACCAACAGGTCAGAATTTTGGGAAGGAATTCCTGGCTGTGAGGGTGGGGAGGCCCTGGCACAGGGTGCCCAGAGGAGCTGTGGCTGCCCCTGGATCCCTGGAAGTGTCCAAGGCCAGGCTGGACGGGGCTTGGAGCACCCTGGGATAGTGGGAGGTGTCCCTGCCCAGGGCAGGGGTGGCACTGGGTGGGCTTTCAGGTCCCTTTCAACCCAAACCATTTTATGGTATTTCTAAACTGATATTTCTACTCAGTTTTTTGTTTGGTTGGTTTATTTGGCACATAGAGTGAAGGTGTAACAGGCACTGGGCATGACACGAAACCATCGTGAGTCTGATGATGTGTTGCATACTGACAACTTAATTGTCCTCCTCCCTTGGAGCCTTAAAAAAAGCAAGTGAATGTTTTCAGGCGTTGCAGGAAAGCTGAAAACAAACGTGTCTCAGTATTTCAGCAGATCAGGCAGTGCAGGACAAATGAAAATGTACAAAGAGGACAATTCCAGTGAAGATATAAACGCCCATGACGGTACAAATGCTGGTTGGGACTGAAAATGTAGGATTTCCCCCTTAATTCTCTGCTCAGACTGCTTTAGGCAGAAGACCCGGAGCTATTTCTTTAGGAATTGTCTCCTCACTGCCCAGAAGTGAAGGAAAACAGGATGGAAACCTTCAGCTCCATGTTACCAGCTGACCACAGCAGGGCTCTGTGCAGGGGCAGGAACCAATTAATGTCTTTATTCCTCCTTTAAAGCAAAGTTTAGAAGCACATAAATAACCAAAGCCTCCTGTGCCTCCCTATTCCTGTGCAATTTCTGGCTCAGGGCAGCCTGGAGGTACAACACAGCACACATCCATCAGGGAATTATCCTTGTTTCATTAGCTGAAAAAAAAAATCCAAGTAGAAATTTTTTGCAAATCTTGATTTTTAGTCAGGGCATTTCGAGCTAAGGAACCTTCCAGCTCCTACTCATGCACTCCGTGCAAATGAAGCCACTCCAGAAAAGCAGGTTTGGAGAGTTTTCCTGCTGAGGGAGGGTGGAGCAGGCAGGTCCAGCCCCCATTCCCACCTGAAGTGCCTCTGGACATTCACCTAGAGCCACGTTTGCAGGGGATGTTTCAGCAAAAACCAGCTCAGCTTTTTGCCAGTTCAGGAGAATTCACGCTGCAGGCAGGAAATCCAAAACCAGAGCCAGAGCAAACCAGAGGAACCAGGAGAAAAGTGGACTACTGAAACAGGATAAAGCCAGGAGGGATAAACCAGGAACTGACTGACAGAACCAGCACTGAGATGTCCTGCAGGAACTCCAGCTCCTCCAGCAGTCCCTGCCACCTCTGCAAGACTGCAGCACTTCCTTAGTCAGGCTGCTGATTCAATCCAGAGGCACCTTTGCCAAGGGTTTGCATGGAAAATGCTGCATGGAGTTCCCTGGTTTCTCTTTAAAGCAAAACACCTTTCAGTTACAGAAACTAAAACCTTTCCAGGTCCAATAAATCCCTGAGGTCTTGGAGGGCACTGGGCCTTCAAGGTGCAGGAAATATCCATTCAGAGCAGGAGGTTCTTAGTCTTGAGCTCTTTTTCCCAATTAATACATAGGAGAGACTTAAAAATATATATATATATATATATATATAACCAATGCCCTTATGGGACAAATCAATAATTTAAAGAGAAAAATCTTCAGTTTGCCAAAATCGACTGTGTGGGTTTTAAAAATACGATTCAATTTTCAACACTGTAACATTAAAAAATTATATTTAGAGCTGCTTCAAATCCTTCTTTTTAAACTGCAGTGAAACAGCATCTTAGAGGAATGATGAAGTTACCCAAGTGCATCCTGCAGTGTCAGGTATAGCACAGGTGAGGAGGTAGAAATCCATGTAATTAAATTCTTCCCCTTCAAGATGAATTTTCAGAGTATTGATATAACGTAGCACAAAAGCCAGAGAGAGTGTAGAAGGCAACAAAAAAAACCTGTTGGATTTTGCTGTTTTTATGTTTTTAGCTGTTTTTTAGCATCAAAAATATCAATATTGTTAGTAAAAATTCTAAGAATTGCCTTTTGGGAATACAGTTATTTTGCATATTAAGTTTAATTTTTTTGCCAAAATTACAAATCTATTTTATATTATTTTTTCTGTATATCAAAAAGAAGACATATTTCTTTGTATTAAAAAAAAGAAAAACCAGCTTACTTTCTCATTTTTTAAATAAATAGGAAACTGATCAAATATTAAACATTAAAAAGACAAAGTAGCAAAACCTGAAACTGCTTTAAAAATCAGGAGGACAAAAAGACATCCACATTTGGCTATTCCATTTTCCTCAAAATTCTCCTTATTTCTGCAATATGTTCAGGAACTTGGAACCCCAGACATGGGAATCTCTGACACCTTCTCCCACTGCACCAGAAGAGCCACAGCCTTAAAACTGTCAGTAAAAAAATACCTTTATAGCCATTTCCAGGCAGAATTTCAAACAGGAGCCAAAAATGTGATTGCACTGTAAAAATAAACAGCCACCTTATCATTTTATCCATCGGTTTCAATTTCTCATGAGGTCACAGAACACTCAAAATTCTACAAACACACATTTCCACAGCTGTCCTACAAACTGGTGGCAATTCACCGCTGGCATTTCTAAAGACAAACTAAGTTTTATCAGGGCTTACTGCCAGGGTGAAGTGAATTTAAATACTGAAGTGAAGGAAAATCTTGCTGTTAAGAAGAAATTGCATTGATATGCAGAAACTGTACCAATTCTGCAACACCCCAAACCCATGTGGACTCAAAGCTTCACAGCCTGTTTTATTCTGTAATTATCTTTTACTGGAACTGCCCTTTCTGCTCCTGTTTAATTTCCCATCCCACGTGAATATTAATCCTTGAGCAGAAACCTGCAGGAGAAAATGGGGCTTCTCTTGAATATTTTGTGCATTATTCTTAGGCCTTTAGCATGAATTATTTCTGGGAAGGAGCATCTTGCAGAATTCCTGCTGGACTTCCCTTTAGTCAGAAAGGTCAGGAATACTCAACAGCTTTTACAAGGCTACTTCAGCTTCTGGAAGGAAACTTTTAGTAGATGAAAGCAATTTCTGCCCAGGAAGAAAAACAAATCAACACTCCATCATTGTAGTTCTTTGAGGGGAAAAAAAAATCACTCAAAGTTGTATCAACCATTAATTTGGCTACTTCTTACTCCTTGGAACTTGTGATTTATGCTGCTGTATTTTTATTTTAGATTAATCTCTGGTAAGCTCACACTATCCAGCAAAGAATGTATTATTAGGACCTATGAAGTGTAATTCAGCACAACACCTGCAGGTGAAACTGGTTCAAATATGGGGATAAAAGTCAACCAGGCAGCACAGAGCTCACACGGAGGTAGTTCATTTGTGAAGGTTAGATATTTAAATATTCATTATTAAAATTAAGAAATGTGGTAATAAGAAGTGAACATAAGACATCAATCCCTAAGATAGCGACGGTCGAACTAGATCAGGTGATTAAATGATGAGAATAGCAATTTTCATCACCTTTTTATTTCCTACTCACATTAATTAATTTACATTTTCTCATCTTATCTCCAAACTGTAAGATGCTTATTGGAAAAAGTGGATCTCAAAGGCTCCTTAGTGCTGGCAGCGCTTTGGATCCCAGGCTTTGGTGATTTTCGGGTTGAAAACAGGAAATTTAACAGAGATTGCTGGAAAGTGCATTAAGCTAATTTTCAAGTGATTAGTGCTTATCTGGATCCCGTTTTTCCAAGATGTGGCAGGCACTAATGCCATGTCATCCAATTAACGTGACCCAGAAGGAGACTCATGAAATTCTCTAATTCCTGCTTCACTTCTACTTAATGCCCAGAGCTCAGCTGCTCTGTCAGTGCTTGCAGGATTTGGGGATGAAGAACTGGGGTGAATTCAGGGGGTGTCCCCTGAGTGCCTCAGCTGGAGTGGAAGGAGAAAGGATTTCCCTGGAGGAAGAAAACAGAGGGAAAACTGCCCGGGGCCTGTGCTGGCTCCAGCCCTGGAGGTGTCAAGAGAAAGTGGAGAAAGGACATGGAGCTGTTGGAGCCAGTCCAGAGGAGGTATCAGGATGATCAGAGGGATGGAGCAGCTCTGCTGGGAGGAGAGGCTGAGAAAATTGGGATTGTCCAGCCTGGAGAAGAGAAGCTTTGGGGGGACGTCATCGTGGCCTTCCAGTTCCTGAAGGGAGCTACAGGAAAGATGGAGAGGGACTGTATACAAGGGATGGAGGGACAGGACAAGGGGAAATGGCTGCGAACTGACAGAGAGTAGGTTTAGATGGGATATTGGGAAGGAATTGTTCCCTGTGGGGGGGAGGAGGCCCTGGCACAGGGTGCCCAGAGAAGCTGTGGCTGCCCCATCCCTGGAAGTGTCCAAGGCGAGGCTGGACGGGGCTTGGAGTACCCTGGGATAGTGGGAAGTGTCCCTGCCCATGGCAGGGGTGGCACTGGATGGGCTTTAATTCCTTCTAATCCAAACCATTCTGTGATTCCACAATTCTCTGGTAAATCCCTCTCCAACTCAGGCCCGAACCGCAGTTTCTCTGATTCAGCAGTTCTGCAGTAACCAACTGATCATCAGCATCTAAAATCTGAAAATGATCCACGACAACAACGTGTGACTGTGCTAGAAAATAAGAAAACCCATCCACATCTCGGAGCTTGTTGCTCAATACCCTCCCACAGTCCATATGTTTAATCCCAATGGCTTTCACTCCTCAAATTCTGGTTTCAATCCCTCATACAGCAGCTAAATGAGAAAAGGTTCACTGCTGCCTGCATGCAGCAAATAAACTCATTAACATATATTCTCAAAACCAGAAAGCAAACAGCAGAAAATCCACCACATCAATCCCTCAGGTGGGATTCAGGGGCTCCAGGAGAGCTGGAGACGGACTTTGGACAAGGGCCTGGAGTGCCAGGACAAGGGGGAATGGATTCCCACTGCCAGAGGGCAGGGTTAGATGGGATATTGGGAAGGAATTCTTCCCTGTGAGGTTGGTGTCAAAATAAAATTCTCTAAGGGCTGTTATTTGATTTTATTTGGCCAAATTCTCACAGGAAGGACATCAGTGCAAACACTGATACACAGCTGCCCTACAATGTGACATTCTGGTTGAAAACCTTTTAAGCACACAGTTATTTTGGGGAGAAAACACAGAAATCTGTATCACAGGTAGAATTTTACTGGTTGTAGTTGTTGATAAAAACAGCCCGTCTATTTGCACTAGAGGAGGAATTTGGGATAGGCATTGGACATGGAAAAACTCCAACCCAGTGGTCCAAATTTAACAATATTGTGGGTAAATGAAATTTCAGTATGTGCTGATCAGGTGTGTCAGGCCAAGGTTTGTGCTACCGTCATTATGTAATATTTAGATTTACCTCTTGTTTGTCTAGGGCTTATTCTGAATTGTCAGGCTATTGAAAAATATGATTTTATTACCTAAGAAAAAACGCTTCTGAAGCAAATAATTCCCCTCTCCGTGTGTCATGCCAGGAGAACGTAAGTCCTGGATAATTCAGTTAATGGAGTTATTATGGGGAGGCTTAAGGGACAAAATCCAAGTTTGAAAGTGAAAAGAGGCACAAGGCAGAGAGGACATTTGAGGAAAAGGTCATTTGGAGAGAGGACACCTATAGATACTGAGGGTACAGAAATAGCACCGAGCAAAACAGAATTGTCAGCGCTGTGACAGGTGACAAAATCAAGCTCAGGAATGCAAGGATTGGAAGGATCTGCAGCTCTGTAACAAAAATATCAAGAAGTTCTACAGATATGTAATTCTTGCTGAATTGAATCTCTGGAAGTGTCCAAGGCCAGGTTGGAGCAACCTGGGATAGTGGAAGGTGTCCCTGCCCCTGGAAGGGGGTGGAACGGGGTGATCCTGAAGGTCCCTTCCAACCCAAACCATTCTGGGAATCTGTGATTGATGATGATGAATAGTATTTCATATGATTGGTATAAAGTTAAAGAGTAAAAATTAAGTCAGATATAGATAATTTAGAAAGATACATGAGAATTTTTTAAAAATCAGAAGGTTTCTGTCTTTTTTCTGCAGCACAAAAGCAGGTATCAATTAAAACCTAAGTTTGCAATCAAATGATTTGCCTGATGAAGCAGTTCCATTAAAACACCTCCAAAACTGGACAAATTGATGTTGATAGACACCAACCAATTATTCTGCAACATCTACAGTTCTAAATGCTGAAATAACACAAATGTTTTCATTCAGTCTCCCCTATACCCTTGAGAAGCAAAATATTTCCCTTGGATGTGAAGAGCTGAGGGCCTGAAGTGCTGCAGCAGCAAACAGCAATACCATGGGGTTTGTCAGATGGACCAGAACTAAGATGCTTTTTTTCACTTGAGGCCTATCTTTAATAGAAATTGATTATGTAAAAAAATTACTCTGTTCAGCAAAGGTTTTTTTATAACCATTTCTTTTTTACAGCAATTTCCAGCAACTCTTAAGAGCCTCCTTGCAAGAATAATGTTTGAAAGAAGTAAAAATGAACTCTGGCAATGCCAGAGCTCAAAGGCCTTTATTTTTTTAAAAAAACCCCAACCCTACACAGAGAAACAAGCCAGCTGTAATACATGCTAAATGCTGCACTTGAAATGGGATTTAGTGAGCTCTTAGAGAAGCACCTCCCTCATTCCCAGATTTTCTCTGTGCCTCACCGACAGAATTCCTGTGCTGGGACATTCCCAATGAGCTGATATCCCCATCTCATCACTGGTGCCCTTCTCCAGCCAACTGCTTTTTCCCAGCTGAGCTGCACCCAGGAACTGATCAGGGAAGACAACGTTGTTTTTTCCAGTAACAAGGAGGGATATTCATCAGCAGGCTGGGAATGTGCTCCTGCACCAACACAGCTGCCTCCTGCAAATTCAGTATTCTACACTTCAGGCACAGAGTTGAAATTTTTAAAATTATCTTCTTTGATTTGGAATGGCTTTTTATCCATTAAAAGCACAGCAGTGGGTAAAATACTCTCTATATTTGAGCTCTTACCTAATGTATTTCTCTTCTCTGGTATTAAAAAGGTGACCCAAACAACTCCAACTCACTGAAATGCTGAGATTTTTGCTCAGAATGGATTTAACAGTTAAAGCCAAACACCAAATCAGGCACAGCCAGATGTAAAAAGACCTCACACCTTTCCAGCCCCCCTTTCTGGGGCTTCACTGGAAGTCCTTGTAGTCAAACTCATCATCTCTTTAAAACAAAACTAAGAAAACAAAGCACAAAATGATCCTTATCCTTCTCTCAGTATCTTTGATTTCTTGTCCTGCAGCCTAAGAGGAAAATAAACCCCACCTCAATCAGCAGATGGTATTAGATGATATTCTGTGCTCAATTTACAAAACCTGTGACATTTAAGCCCACAAAAAATTTTCCCTTGGGAATCTGGGAGGTCTTTCCCAACTTTAGTGATTCTCCTGGGAGAATTTCCTCCAAAATGACCTCAGGTGTTCTGTGATGTATCCTTGCACTCCTTAAGCCACACAGGGCTTAAACAAAAGTTGAAAATAATCTCTTTTTGGATGAGGCCTGGGGAAGCAGATCTCACTTCTTTAGTGGTTCATGCCAAATAAGGAATGGCAGAAATAACTCAGAAAATATATTTAATACTAATTAATAGTGAGCTCAAGTCCAAAAATGCTATTTTCATGTTGAGGTAATGCTGAAAGCAGCCAGTGCAAAGCCCCAGACACCTGAGCAGTGGAGGTGGACAGGGAACCTCTCAAATGCCCCAGCAGTCATTCCCTGCTACATTTAAAAATCCAGTAAAGGACAGGGAAGAAATAAATTAACCCAAGTGTCTAAATTCCCTTAATTTCACCCTTTTAAACTCATCCTCTGCTATCCAGTGACCTCACGGCGATGGGGTGGATTAGAGAACCTTCAAAGGTCCCTTCCAACCCCAAAAATTCTGCACAAGAGAGGAAAAGCCTCAGTGCAGAACACGGCCAGAGGCTGCTGCACAAACCCAACCGAAACCACCGAGTTCCAGGGTGTTTGTGAGGGGCCCACACTCAGTCCCCACCCCCAGACAGGATTTTTGCTCAATGTGATGCTGTGGTTCCTTTGGTTTATAAGGTGAGCTGGAAATGCTCTGCAGCCCAATGCTGAAATAGGGGTTGTAATTTCATCTCAATGATGGTTCTTAATTGCTGGGAGGATTTTGTAGCCGACACAGTGTTTAGAGTTCAGGACAGGGATTTTCCAGCTCCAGTCTATTTTTTCAATGCGAGGCTGCACTATAAAAGAGAATTGCTTTTTAATTTATCTCGTTTATTCCACACGTGTGTATGAATCCACACATGTGAAGGAGCTTGGTGAAATTAATCTGTTCCATGGTAAAACTGGAAAGGAACAGCTCAGGTAAAGAAATTGCTCCTTGTTTTTGGCCAACCCCTCAGCTTTTCCCACAGCACAAGGATGCAGGTGGCCTGGCTGCCAACTCTGACCTCCCAAAAGGGAGAACTGAGCCTGGAAGCTCTCAAAGAGCATTTTTCCACTGAAAAAAAGTTGTCTTTCTAGTTTTCAGTCACTTCAAAGCACCTTCACCATAATCCTCAAGGCCCTCCTAAACAGCAGGGAAAAGCTGAACAATCCCATTCCTATTTCTATTTTGTAATACATCCCTTTTTGAACTTTCCCCCTTCCATGCTGGTGCAAGAAATATTTTTTGACTTTCATCAACTAAGCACTTAGATGTTGGGCTAATTAATTTTTTTTATCATTATAATTAATAACTGAGTGCTTTTTTCTTGCCCTTTCTAGTGTGGAATTGGATTTTAAACAGCAAGAAGATAAACTACAGCCAGTTTTGAGAAAACTTCATCCTATTGAGGAAACTCAGGTTGCACCTTTGCCTTATTCTCAGGAGAGCTACTCCTCTACTCCCAAGCAAAAATCCAAAACTGAATCAAAAAAGCATGGAAGATGGAAACTCTGGTTCCTTTAACCCAAGTCCATTATGTGTGGAGTTCAAGGCCTTCTTTGAAAAATACTTGGAGTTCTATCCATCATCTCTGACGGGATCTCGGTAGGAGGAGGAGCGTTCCTGGCCAACGGCAGCACCCAGTTCTCACCGTGTGTACCAAAAAGGCCTTTGCACCTATGGACTCATGCCCAGGAGCAAGGGCTTAGGGAACACCTCTGCCCACTTTTATTTGCAGTTTGCCAATGTGGGATGTAAAACCTGAATGGGAATTCGGACAAAGACGGGAAGGAAAACTGTTTCCCCCCGCACCTCGCTGAGATCCGAAAGCGTCGCGCTCCGACCCGTCCAACCGTGGGCTGTCATCCTGTTCCCAGGGGGGAATAAAAACAAGGAGCAAGCCTTATGTTTGCAGCGGTGTTGAGTTTTACAGATCCACGTTGATCGGGGAGTGCAGTTTTCAGCACAGAAATCCTGGACAAAGCACAATTTTTCCCGTGGCCCGAGGCCACGCCGATCTCCGAGATGTGACTGTGTGTATTCTCTGCCTTCATGCGATGTAGACTCCGACCAGGCTCTCACATTTCCACATCATTCCTGGTTCAGCTGTGTCCTCCCCACCACTGTGCTGCTCACCCCCAGCTGGGGAGCGGCCAGAAACCTCCCAAAAACCAGGCCAAGCCTTTAACCACATGCAGCTCACAGGGTCAAGGCCACGGGACAGCCACCCCAAAATGTCACCTCTGGTACCCGAAAGGTCTCAACGACACAGGAACCAAACCCAGCCCCTCCAGCAGAACAATCACAAGCCCAGCTGTTGGCGTTTGCCATGGTTTAGGATTTTTTTGTAGCAGCCTTTGGAAAAGCTCTCCACTACTGCAGAAGGCACCAGGAAATTTCTAGTCTGCAGCACTGCTTGGAAGGAGCTGGAATTTTAAATGCTGTTTATTTACTTAGCTGCTCAGATGGGTTTCCCAACTTACTATAATTTATATGTCACTCTATTAATTGTACTGGCTAATTGAAACACTTAGGGGAGAGATGGGAATCAGTTTTTTCCTAATTTTATTTTTTTTTAAAATGGCACTTAAAATTTTGCTCTGACATACAAACTGCAACTTTTCCTTTTAAGTATTTGCTACTGTCATTAAACTTGCATCTAAAATGACCATTGGTGGAAAAATTCCTCATGCTAGAAGGGGCCAGGGAGTGGGAATCTTGTTGTCTTCTTTTGTTTTGGTTTGGGCTTTTTTTCTAAGGATTTCAGATACTTTGAGTGTCATGTGACAAATTGGGTTTGAAATTGCAGCCCCTGCAGCAGCAGTGAGGTACAAATTCTTCAGCCTTTAGGTGGAAGAAATGGGATCATTAATTTGCACATATTAAGATTCTGGAAGTGTTTTCCTTGACACTGTTTCTCCTCTTAGCTCAGCATCCAGTTTATTACTGTGAGGAAACTGGAGGAAAATAACTTATTTTTTTCCCCCAAAGAGCGAGAAAATGAAGTTAAAATGGGAATGGAAATGCAGATTATGTCTATGACCAGCTCAAAATTTGCAGTAAACCTTCAAGAGGGCTATGAGTTCTTGCACAGAGGCAAATGATAACCTGAAATCCTTTGGTGGAAGTTGAAGGATTAGGAAGGTGCTCCTGCAAACCAGGAAAGAAGTGCCATTGTTCCAGGAGAAAAGAGAAAAAGTGTTTCCTGTATTTTATATTGTTCTTAACTAAAAATATAAAACTGTTTACAACACAGCCCACGTGACATGGTTTAGAAACCCAAATATTTCCAAACAAACAAACAAAAAAACACCTTTTTTTTTTTTCCTAAGTAGTAAGACATCTCAAATCTGGACAGAACAAGAAAAATCCAGCAGGATTCACTATTATTCAAAATAATGTTAATAACCAATGCACTCCTCCATGCTAACAGGCCTAGTGCTTGGGTTGGTTTTTTTTCAAAGCAATTCCATCCAGCATCTCTCCGTGGCAATCCACCCCAAAACCCTCAGTGTCACCCGCTCAGCAGCTCTGCCCACGGAGCTGTTTGTGTGTGCAGGGCCCCTGCCACAAGCCCCACCTGTTTGTGTGGTTACTGGCTCCTCCAGAGCTTCTGGAAAAGGGAAAAGGAGGGAGGAAAGGCCAGGCTGGCGGAGCGAGAGCTAAAAGGGAACGTTCTCACGGCGTGTTCTGTACGTGTCCAGGCTATTTTCTTAACAAGTTGCAAATTTTTAATTTTTTACATTTTTTTAAACCTGGGGAAAGCCGACATAACGTAAGAGTCTTGCTTACCAACGACATCTCGTGTTCTATGGTACCCTCCAATGTAATTTGTAATAAAATGTTTTTGCAAGTGTGTAAAATGTTATCATATTGTATTGCCTTTAGAATCACTCAGGCTCAGGTTAGATAGACACCAAGAGTAAAAAAATAAAAACAAAACAACCCGCCCTAACTCTTTAGAGCTTTTAGTTCAATGTGACTGACAGAGCTGTTGTCACCCTCACGGAGAAGATCTTGGAGGTCCTAACGAGGGAAATGCGGTTTTATTTTCAACGTGGCACCGCCGTAGCTTTGCTGGATTCACTGGCAGCACCCTGCACTCCATACACTGATTTTCTATATGCACTTCTCCCATATTCTGCTTCAAAGCTACTTTTTAGCCAATAAATACTGCAGTGATTTTATACCCCTTGCTCTTTGCCGAGTCCTGATAATTTCTACAAAGCAACACTTGCATTCTTTGGTTGAGAACTACGAGGAAACTCTATTCCTGTGAGTAGCACTTGGTTTCTGAAAGACTAAAAAAAAAAAAGCACTGTAAAAATAGTTTTAAAAAATCAGGGTAAGCTGAAAAAACCATGATTAAAACTGGAAAATTCTACCATGGGTACAAAGTGTTTGCTTTTTCTTGCCTAAAATGCAAAACCACCATCCATGCCTTTAATTCCACTCGATGTTTAAAGGTTATTCACTTTTCCAAATCAAATAGGGTCATTTTTCAGGAACTTCCCAGCCAAGTCTGCTATTAGATTATACCAGTTCTTCAGGACCTGTGTATCAGCACACATTATTTATTGCTACTGGAATTGAACTGGAATTGAACTGGATTACCACTCAAAATCCAACTGCTGCACCGACACCCTTTTGTCTGGGAGAATGAAAAGGACTGAATGAAGATTTGTAATATTATTCCAGCGTCCATAAAATACACCTGTGGTTCATTAAAATAACTGGAGTGCTCGAAATGTGCTGTCCATTTCTGTAGGTGAATGCAGCTTCTTCCCATAAATGTTGGTAGGGAAGGCAACAGTGATGGTTTGGCAACAGAAAAAAGGCTCAGTATGGAACAAAATCATGGCCACTACCCAAATACCACTCCAGTTTTTGTGAAATGAGTTTGCAATGTGTAATTTCAGATGATTTTGAAAGAGAAGAAAGTGTGATTCAATCAAACAAACAATTTTTACATTGAAGTCTCATGAAGAAAATGAGGTTTTCTCCCCAACATTTTGGAAGCCATTCACCCTCACCTGGACAGATTTTAAGGCACAGGAAGATAATTGACATCCAGATTCACCACCTAAATCACAGCAGCCCCAGGAGTCTCCTGAGACCATCAGTAACTCATATTTTAGACTTGCACTTGTATTTTACCACCTTCTGAGAAGGCCTCCAGCCTGGAGGTGCCAAGAGATGGAAAATTCACCACCCTCTGTGATTGATTGATTGATTGATTGATTATCCTGAATTCCCTTCCCCCATCAGTTCCACACTCTCTGCTCACTCTCCTGTGCTGCCTCCAGCTCCTTGTGATGGTTCCATCCGCATCCCACAGAGATTCCCCTTTGAAATCTCCTTCCCAGGAACCTCAGACAGTTCCACATCTCACCACAAATCCCTCTCCCTACTTTCTGATGGCTCCTGCACCATTTCTGTTCTGCTTTCACCACATCCCTGTCCCAAAGCATCGAGGGGGGAAAGAAGAGACATGGGACACACTCCATTCATCAGCAACACCACCAAATCCCCTCCTGCCCACGGCTTCCTACTCACACATCCCAATATCCATTTTTCCCTGGCACAGCAGGTGTGAATATTAACATATAAAAAAAAAACCAAAACATTTTTCTGAGCCACTCTCCCTAAGGACACAGTCTTGGAATTAAAACCATAAAATCCTGGAATGGATTGGGTTGGAAGAGACCTTAGAGACCATCTCATTCCAACCCTCTGCCCAGGGCAGGGAATCTTCCACTAGGCCAGGAAATTTCCTTTCTGGAATTAAAGAGCCTGGTTTTCTTGGCTTGGAAGCGAAGCACATTCCAAGCTGCTGACCACGAGGAGGAGCAGCCATGGATCATTCTGGACGTTCCACCAGGGCTGCTCAATCCCGACTTACTGAAGGAGGCCAAGATGTTGCCTCACTTGGAACCCAACCCAGTTGATCAAAAGCCACTAGGCAAGGAAAAAAGAAGGTTTAAAATCACCCTTCCAAAGGCTCAAGGAAGTTGGCTCCATTTATTTTCTCTTCAGGCGACATTTTCTTCAGTAGGAAAGATTTTGTGATTTTTTTTCCAGGTGACTTCTCCCTGCACCAAGAGCAGTTGCAGCTTGAGGCGAGAGCAAAATTCACCTAAAGCAGGCACTCTGGAGCAGCAGGACACAGCGCAGCACCCGCAGGCTGCGTCTTGTCCTTGCCTCCACTAATAATATAATAGGTATATAAAATAAATATAAATAATAACACACACACAACCTTCTGCTCAGCAAATGGATCAAGTGAGAAATCACCAGTGAGACTTCCAGAGTTAAAAACAGTCCAAACCAGAGAGGATTTAAAGTTTTTTTGCTACCAAAATGATGGTCGAAGCCGATTTTACACTATCACTTATCCCATGTTTTATTTAACATTTAGTTCTTCTTGCAACTGGTCTCTTATTTTGAAGGTGTATGACAAAAATAGCTTCTAATTTTATCTTTTTTAGGAACTCACATTTAAGGAAGCAAAAATTTTAAAAAAAATTTAAAATATCCAAAGTCGAAGGGGGACTATTGGAGAATCTTTCCAGTTCAACGCTGTAGAAAAGGCACATCCTGTAATTAAAAATTTTCTCCTGAGCACTTAAATTCTTGACATTCCTCCACTGCTCATAAATTGTATTACACAACATCAGGTTTTGGATGAGGATGGTATCACTTAAGTATTTTTCCAAGGAGAAAATCTGACAGCTTTAGGATGCCAATACAATTATATTTATAGAATTAAAAAATTGTTATGTCCTGTATTTTACTTCTTTTAAAGAACTTATCATTCCTTGAACTATGCCTCTGCAAGATATCCCAAATTCCTTCCTTCCAGTCATCCTCTATGGTTAATTCTCTACTCTAAATTCCAGGTAAAATTAAAAAAAGAAAAGTCAATGCATCATTTCAACCCAAATCTGATCCAGGAGAGGTCAGGTTATGCTTCCTAATTATTATTGTGCATTTTACACCTCCCACATTGCTGATACCACAAAAATGAGTTGTTATTAATGGTTATTTAACAGGGGGATTTTCTCAGCAAAGGCTGCATTGTAAGGCAGGAGTAAATACTCATTAAAAATACCCTGAAATACTGGTGCTCATTAGCTGATTACAGAGGCTGTAATGGAGGGGTTCCTGTACTCAGGAGCACGATGGGTGTCTTTAATACAACTGTACTTAAATAAAACACACAGAGAAGTCTCCAAACCTAACCTGCTAACTGTAAAAGGCATAATTGACATTGTTAAATATCACCTCAATCCCGTTCATCAAAACCATAATGAATTCAACATTCAGGCTGAAACTGAAGTTAAAATAACATGCAAGTCTTTGGATTTCCTTTCACTGTTACACTTCTACTGGAATATTCTGTAGAATTGACCTGTTTGGAACCATTTCCCCTGAGAGGTTGTGGATTCCCATCCCTGGAACTGTCCCAGGCCAGGCTGGATGAGGCTTGGAGCAACCTGGGATAGTGGAAGGTGTCCCTGCTCATGGCAGGATGGGCTTTAAGGTCTCTTCCAATCCAAACCACTCTGGAATTCCATGACTTCTCGCTCCAACAATTAATCTGGAGACCCATTACCCCTTTCTTACAACAAAAACCGCAGCGATACAAGTGGAAAACCAAAACCAAGCCAGTGGATGATGCACTAAAGACAAACTGAAATTGCAGCAGGCTTGCCAACACAAGCACCCCCAGGTGCCAAGGAGATGGGCAGCAGGAGGGAAGGAAGATGTGCTGAGGACACAGAGCCTTTTCACAACCAAATATCACTGGGTGCAATTCCAGAGAGGATTTAAACGGGGAAGGAAAGCGGAGATCAAAAAACCATGTTGCTAATGGACTCATCTGTCTGACTAACAATTAACTCCTTTCTAAGAAAGGAATCAGTGCACTGAACCAAACTGACGCAGAACAGAGGGACAAGTGCTCACACACGTCACAGACCTGGCCCACTTTGACCAGTGCCCTGCACAGATCAGGTGTCAGATGCACACGGCTAAGGAAGAACACAGAGCAAAGGCAAACACACAGTGACACTCCCCAAAACACCCAGAGACGCTCCCAAAAACACACTCAGATCCCCATTTCAGATATCAACAGGCCTCACTATTTGTTTCAGTATTCAGACCAATATTCATTCACTAACAGTTGAAAAATTCAAGTGTCAGGCTTTAAGATCACACGTCACCCTAAGTCCGTCCCCACGGTACTCAAACCAGTAATTCTGGGCTCCATTCTCCAATCATTTGAACACTGTTACCCTGCTATCTCAACTTTAGTCAAAGCAGGCAAGCAGTGCCTGTAATGCAGTAACAAAGAGCCAAGTCTCTCACTTCCACACTTCTCAGCTGGCTAATTATCAATAATACATCACTTTGGTGCACACAGATATCAAATCTGGCTAATCACCTGCCCACAGATATTTTTCAAGCATTTTTTTCTCTCCCCCCTGTGCCAACCGCAGCAAAATTACCAGGCAGTGTTTCACAGCTTCCTGAGCACACAGGCAGGGAGAGGAGCTTCTGATTGCTTTGGGTCACCTGGGATTTCAATCCTATTACAGCCAGGTGCAGAAAGATGTGACAGAGGTATTTAAGTTCACATCAAGAGACACTTACAATGAGCTCTGAATCCCTTCCCATGGAAATCACTGTTCTGTTTACTGTCCTCAGCAGGTTCTCCATGATTATCTGGACGTGTCGCTGCGTGGGCCCCTAAGGACAGAGAATAAATTAGTGGTAACTAGATACAACAGGCACCAGCACAATTGAACTGCTTATGTCTTGTGAAAATTAAATAAAACATCACTTGCTGTTGATCAAAAGCAGGAAATTAGACTCCCACTTTGCCAAGCCCCGTGCAAAGTGTATTTTGTTAATACATGTTACTGATAAATTAACATGTGCTGTTACAATTTCAGTGAAAAGCCAAGTCCCTGGAAATACAGCACAGCCTATGACTTTTAGTTACCTATTAATTTTCTTTCCCCAAGTCATTTTTCCCACATCAAAACCCCACAGGCACTGCCAAGTCAGGGGGGGGCTGTTCCGCAACAGCGCAATTAAAAGGAAGAGAAAAGCAAAGCAAAACTTTCATTAAGGAACTGCCAATTTCAGTCAGTTGTTTCAAGTCAGTATTTCTGTATTAAAAGCCATCTACCACTGCTTTGGAAAGAGTTGAAAATGAAATATTTATTCCAAACAACTTTTAAGGACAAGTCCAGAAACCTCATGCAGAATGATGGGCAAAAACTGAAGCCAAAAACACAACAAGGACAAAGAAACAGATGAGCTTTACTCCCACCTTTCACTTTATATAGGAAAAATGTATTTGCAGATTTGAAGAAAGATCCATCACCAGTACAAACACACCCAGGAACTGCCCCTGCTGCCAGGACCAGCCTGGGAGAAGGTGGAGCTGCAGGTGAGTTCCCACCACAGACAGAAATGCAGCCAACAAGGAGTGACAGGAGCAGCCAAGCTCCCAAACCCAAATTCCTTCTGTAAAACAACCCCCCCTCTGAAGCAGCCACTTTCAAAGAAAGAGACAAAATCAGAGCAAACCCAAAAGAACACAAATAAGATGCCAGATAGGATGTGAGCAGCTGACCCCTGAGGCCCCTTCCAACTGAATTAGTGCATGATTCTACACAGGACTGAAGGTTCAGGCAGCAGCAGCCCAAATTTTAAGAGAGCATCAAATCACTGCAGCTCTCTGGCAAAGCACCCATGTTGGTGTGTTTGTTGAAGTCAAGAGAAAGTAAAAAAAGATAATATTAGGCAAAAAAAAGAGGGATATTAGACAAGATGCACGTGTGGGTACCATGTCAGCAACAACACAACTCAAATGAACATTTGCCAAAATGCCTGTGGGGGGGGGGAAAAAGCCAAACCAACAAAACCAAACGTTTTCCACCTGGAAGAGGCCAGGCACCATGTAACAGAAAGGCTGAACTCCTAAGGATATTTATTTATTCATTATCTAACCAGAAAAGCTGTCTTGGATGTGCCTCAGAAACAGGAAGTGCTGTGTTGGATGTGATGTCACACAACACATCCTCATCACTAGAAAACTAAAAACAAGAGTTAGAAGAGACTGGTTAGGGGATTATATAAATTTAAAAAAAGAAAAAAATAAAGTCTAAGCCATCAGGAATTACCTGCTAAATTCATTTTATTATGGTAATTCCTTTCAAGTGCTGCTCCTGAGAGAACCACCCCATACTCACCACATCTTTCTTGTACAGCACTTCCAGGATGTTACTCAGCAACTGGCAGCAAGCCTCCAAATCTTCCTGCCTTTCCAAGTGATACTTGAGCTGGTCTGTCATTGTTGGCAGCAAGATCTCCCTGCAGTCTGCACACAAAACACGAGGTTACAAACACAGCTTGCAGTGGCTTCAGAAGAGCTGATGTGCTTCAGTGCTTACATAAGACACCAAAAAAATCAGGGAGAAACTTAACTTGCAGATTTCCAGGCACCTGCTTTTCAACCAAAACCTCACCTCACCTGAAAAACTCCTGCCTCTGAACTCCAGCCTTTGACTACTCACTCCTATCAAAAAACATCCCCTTCCTTGCTCAAGTGCTCAGACTGTTCTTACACGGCAGGAATCCCCAGGTCAAAATTAATTCCTAATTACCCAGATCAGTGTCAGCCCAATGAGGACCCTGGTTCAGCTTGTTTGCCCCAGAGATGCTCTGTGACCACAACCTTGTGCCTCCGTATTTGTGAAACCTCAGGATATGTTGTTCCCTCAATTTTGGACTAACGTGGAAAGCACGGAGCAGATTAAGCAAAACCCCACAGGGCAGAGGGGTCATGCAAGGGAAACTCTCCCCCAAGTGCAGGGGAGGGGAGGAACCCCCATGCCCAGTTACTGAGCACTCCAGGAAAGGCACAGAACAGGCCTTTGCAAAGCCTGCCAGCTGAATCAGCCTTTAATCAGTCAACAGGCCCCTAATGAGAGGTCTGAGAATGTTTCACGTCCGTGCTAAGCCCCACTAGTCGAGAGGGGGCAAGGATCAGCTGAGTATCTGAGCCACCTCTGAGTTCCACTGCCTGGAGCTGCTCTGATCAGGGGGGAAGGCAGTCAGGCTGAATTTCAGGGAAAGGGAAAACGAATGGATTTGTCACGCTGCTTAGTCTGGAATTACACAAGCAGCGCAAAACACTCGGGTCCCTTGGGTGGACCTGAAAAGGCTCCTCAGTTCCCACCTCAGCATCCAGCTGGGAGCACCAGCCGCTGGTTATAAACACGGGCAAAACCAAGGGTCAGGTGGGATGGGCACCTGCAAAGAGATCCAAGGGGGATGAGGAGAAGCTGGGGGGGCTCAGCCTGGAGCAAAGGAGGCTCCGGGGGGCCCTTCTGGCTCTGCACAAGCCCCTGAGAGGAGGGGGCAGCCAGGGGGGCGTTGGGATCTGCTCCCAGGGAACAGGGACAGGAGGAGAGGGAATGACCTCAAGTTCCGCCAGAGAAAGTTTAAGTTCAATATTAGGAAATTTTTTTCGGGACTGGCCCAGGCTGTGCAGAGCAGTAGTGGAGTCATCACCCCTGGAAACGTCCAAAAAAAGTCTGGATGTGGCACATGAGGACATGGTTTAGTGCTGACCAAGGAGGCGGCGCTGGCTGCTGGTTGGACTTGATGATTTTAAAGGTCTTTTCCAACCTTAGCAATTCCATGACATCCCCTGTAGGAACAAACAGGCCCATGAACCACCCCCAATGAAAACCCAAACACCCCAGCCCAGAGAACCCTGGCAGCACCAGCTCTGGGAATCTTCCTGAGGGTTAGCTGGCCCTCAAATTACCAGGAGAACTTTTACGGTAAGGAAGAAATGCTGATCAGGAAGGAAGACTTCAACGGACAGTGACTCAGGAACAATGCCGAAGGTAAATACACGCAATAAATTTGTGTCAATAAAAACATTTAGTTTGTTGGAACACTGACAAATTATTTTATGCTTCATTTAGTTAACAGGGCCAAAAAATTTAACCTGTGCTGAGTAGCTTTGTTTCCCCTGCACAGCTTGTGATTTGAGTCATAATTCAACAAGAAGACCTCTTCTAAATGCTGTGTGCTGTCTACTAATATTTAATAGACTCAAATTCCTCATGGAGAAATCCCTGGATTTTCTATTTCAGATTACAGCAGCTCCACAGCTCACTTGGAAATCAGCTGGAAGTCATTTGGAAAACAAAGCAACAGAGAATCCAAACAACTCTATGGGACAACACAAATCAGACAAATCACTGTTTACATGAACCAAAATCTTGATGTTTGCAAGGATAGGACACTTCATTTCACTCCCAACACATGTAGGACTGAAAATATGCATAACATTATTAAAAAACCTGTTCCACACTCAGGGAAAAATGATAATTACGCTTTTTTGTTTAGTTTTTAAGTAGTGAAGTGAAAATTCTTGATATAATATAATGTAATACAATGTAATATAATGTAATATATGTTATTATATTGTGGTAGGGATAAGTGTTACTTATTTATATATTCATTTACTTCAATATGGAAACATTATTAATGTAATTATTACACATTCATATTTATCTTGTGTTTATAAAGATGAATAAAACATTTCAAACTATATTTTATACCTTTTTTTCTTTTTTTAAAGGTACACAGACCCCAGCACTAGAGTCCACTCCCATCCAAGGCCCCAAGCTCCCCAGATTTCACAGTGAATCATCCATCACCCATCAAAATGCTTTAGCAAACAGCTTCACACACCCACCCCTCTCACCCCCAAATCCTTCAAGCTTCACAAACTCATGTATTTTGAATTTTAATTCCTCCGGAGACACAAATAAATCTTCCTTGACCTCTCAAAGCACAGAATTAGAGCCTTTCTCTCCACCAGGAATACACTGACAAAATTTTCTGTGCATTTGCCAGCCTTTCTAAGTCCACAATCCTGTACTGCATATTGCTTTTAGGAAAGAAAATCTCATTTGTGCAACAGGATACAGGATTAGTTGACTGCTTATATGGAAGTATTCCCTATCAGTTTAAAATTCCTGAATCAATGAGAAGGAGGAAGGGCAGGCAATTACATTTTAGTAATGAACTCCAAACCAGAGAGCAAAGAAAAGATTCTAAATTTTAAAAAGGCTGTGGCTGGGGTTGAATTTATTTTCAAGTGAATTTTAGTGGTTTTGAAAGGTTCCCAGCACAGCTGGGGCTTCAGACACAAACTTTAGAGAATGATCATGATGCTGAATTACAGTGAGAAGATTAAAGGGACGGAGCCCCTTTCCTATGAGGAAAGGCTGGGAGAGCTGGGGGAGTTCACCTGGAGAAGAGGAGGATCCAGGGAGAGCTCAGAGCCCCTTCCAGAGCCTAAAGGGGCTCCAGGAGAGCTGGAGAGGGACTGGGGACAAGGGATGGAGGGACAGGACACGGGGAATGGCTTTAAGCTGAAAGTGGGTAGATTTAGATGGGATATTGGGAAGGAATTGCTCCCTGTGAGGGTGGGGAGGCCCTGGCACAGGGTGCCCAGAGCAGCTGTGGCTGCCCCTGGATCCCTGGGAGTGTCCAAGGCCAGGCTGGACGGGGCTTGGAGCACCCCGGGATAGTGGGAGGTGTCCCTGCCATGGCAGGGGTGGGATGGGTGATCTTTATGATCCCTTCCACCCCAAGCCATCCTGGGATTCTGTGATAGCGGTGGCAAGAGAAGCTTTTAAGAAAACCCTTTGTTTACTGACACACAAGAACCCCCAGACATCCATGGAAATCCCATGGGAATGGTTTGGGATAGTGAACGTGCCTGGAATCCCCATCCCAACCCAATCAAATCCTGCTAGGTTTCAGACATTCCCAACTGGCAGTGACCCTGGTCAGGAGCCTCCTGATAAGATCTAACAGCCATTGAACAGCGCCCTGCTGTCAGCAAACCTGGCCTGAGCTCTGATCAATCACCCTCCCATTAAAACACACTCACTGGAATTCCTCAGGAGCTCAAGAACCGTGGACTACACCATTCCCTGCACCCTGAAGGGCTGAGTTTGAGTCAGCTTTAAAAAACAGAGCAGCCACACACAATTCCTGCTTCCCCCTCTGAAAATTAACCTGGTTGAATCAGAGAGGTCAAAGATTAATATGCAAATACGCAATGTGCCCCTCTAGCCTTCCTCAGGAGTGGGTTTTATACTCAGAATTTCTTGTTTTAGCTGAGTTCTTTCAGTTTCTTCCTACCCAGATGATACCTTATAATACTGACTTCTGCCTCAAAGAGAAAAAGGCAAAAACATGATCCAGGCAGTGAGCTGAGAATGAATACAGATCTGCACAGGAAACACTAAAATATTCTTGGGGACACCAGTGCCACTCTACCCAAGCCTCCACACCAGCAAATCCCCCTGCATTCCTCCTTTTCAGTCGTGCAAACCCAGCAATTATGGGCTGAGTAATTTCAAATCATCTCCGAAGTGAAGTCTGGACTCACTTTCTACCAAATTTCTACACTCTTAAGGCAGCAAGCACGTGGTGACACAGCTGCTAAACTCTGTTTGGCAGGGATTTTAAGAGTGGTACAAGAACACTACAACGCCAATCCACCATTTTTTTTTCAGCTGGAACCAGCAAAGTTTGTTTTATCAGCACTCGGCACCACGTGGTCCCAGCTTTTCTGATCTCCCAGGAGAACCCTTTCCAAATCTCCTTTCTCACTGAACCACCACCTATTTGCTCCCTCATTACCTTCCCTGACAGCACACAAACACTTGGTTTAGGGCAGTTTAACCTGCAGCCAGCCTGAAAAAGAATGAAGTGTTTCACCTCAAATGAGGGAATCTGGAGGACAAGTGCTTGAACTTATCAGTCACTGGCCCACGGACGCAAAAGGAGAAAATAATAAGGCACGGATGAAGAGCACACCCTGAAAGGTTGATGTGCTCTTTTACTTCAGCCAGGGAACAGCTTCAGGGAGAAAGGACATCCAAAACCTCCATTTCCTCCACTGAAGTTCACAAAAGCTGAGTTAATGATTTTGACAAACCCCAACACAGAGCTACAACTGAGGCCAGTAACGGGGTTGCTCAGTGTCCTTTTAAAATAACAAATTACAAGATTTTGCTTTCACTTCTTCACCATCTGCACCCTGCAGTGTCAGCTGGCATTTCCTCATGTCCAAGGCCAGGTTGGATGGGGACTGGAGCAACCTGGGATAGTGGAAGCTGTCCCTGCCTGTGGAAATAAATGGTCTTTAAGATCCTTTCCAACCCAAACCATCCCGTGACTCTGGGATTTTAAACCTTCCTGTCCTGCTGGAGCACCCTGAACGTGCTCCAGGCTCCACTGGGATGGCAGGAAGGACAAGGCAGCTCCAGCAGAGGCCTGGGACAGGGAATAAAGCCATGGAATGCTGTCTGCTCACCGTGCTGGGTGAAGAGGTCACTGTGCACAATCTCTATGAGGCAGTAGAGCTTCTGGATGGTCAATCTGCTCACGGGGACGTTCAGGATGAACTCGGTGAAGAGTTTGCTGCACAC
This sequence comes from Atrichornis clamosus, assembly GCA_013400975.1. Taxonomy (NCBI): domain Eukaryota; kingdom Metazoa; phylum Chordata; class Aves; order Passeriformes; family Menuridae; genus Atrichornis; species Atrichornis clamosus. The sequence goes on along the minus strand of WBMZ01006884.1, from coordinate 50,872 downwards.
ACAGGGAGAGGAAAAACGCATCAAACTCCCTCCCAGCCACGGAAAAACATCCAGTGGTACAGAACAAGACACACCACTTCCTGCTTTTGGATTAGCAAATTCACATTTTTTGAGATGTGCAAGAATTCAACCTGAAATCAGAACAGCAGGAGTAGTGTTTAACAAATTTCCTGAGGTTTTTAATGCCATTTCTTTTGGCCCTCTCCCTTTTATCTCAGTTTTACACTTCTCTTCTATGCTTCATTTAAGGTTTCAGAGATTTCAATTTTTCCTGGTCTGTGCTTCACTTCAATCATCACATACATCATTATGGATGCCAAAAATAAAGCGATAAATTAATGTTTCAAGCTACCAACAACAAAAAATAATTTTAAAAATTATAAAAATCCCCAGAAACACACATATTTTAGGATGGTAAGCTACCATCACATTCAACATCTGAGCTCCCACATAATATTGGAAGATTTTTGAATAATTTTGCATACATTCCTAAAATCTTGAGTTTTTTGAGGTCGATTGAGACTTCACTTCTAAGTATAATTCAACCTCAATGTAATTACTTTCAACATGTAATTGTAATTTGGATTTGTAATAGCAGAGAAAAACCGTATTTGGGGTAGAACAGGCCAACTCCTGCATTTTCCTTTGGTCTATTTCCCCAGTACTTTTGCTGTCACATACCAAAATCATCATTTAGTCCAAAAACTCTTCAAATCTGTACCTCCTAAGCCCAGAGGAGTGTTTATGTAGAACAGTTACAGTACAGGCAAGCAGAAGGCAAATGCCACAGTCTAACATTCCTGTGGCCTGAGGAACGAGATTATACTTATCTATTTTATCTCTTTCTTTTCTTCCTTTTGACATATCAAGACCATAGAAATAAAACCAGACAATGTACAGAAGGGTGTGTGCAGTCAAATTAATTAAAAAGGGGTTTTTTCAATTTGTAACAATATCGTGAGAGATAAAATTATTTTTTTCTCTGTAAGTGAAAAGTTCTACTGAAATACCAGTTTTGATTTGGCTTCTCTATTGTTTTTTTCCTTAAACATCTTCTTATTATCCTTTTGATTTGCTAACAACATTCCTGCATTTATGAGCTACTGAGACGTCGATCCAGCAACGGAGTTCACTGATTTATTTATTATTTTGTTATTTACATGAAATTTCTCCTTGCAAGAGTGAAACATCTTGGTGCAGCTTAAGAGTTTTGATGTCAGCTGCCTGACTGATAATTCTTGCTAAACCATTTGTACTGCAGACTTTGACAGATGTTTGCCACACACATTCTCTTCAAAACAGGCCCTTTGTGTAACACTTAAAATATTTGCAAGGGAAAGAAAAATTAGGTAATGAAACCAAAGGATTAAAACTTCTCAGGTGGTCGTATTTCATTAGCTCAGTCTATATTCTTATGTATTTGTCAGTGCATGTATTTATAGATTTTTTTAAATGAAGATCTTTATAAAGTTACTTCACATTTAAGGAACTCTACTCACCTGAGTTCCTTTGGATCAAACACTAATTTCACATCGTTGACAATAGCTGGCAAATATTTAAGTGCTGCCCCCTAAACAAAGACAACAAAGAAACAAGGCCAAAATTACTGGTTTGGTTTAATTCATGTTTGAAGGTGATGCAAAGACTGCAAGAAGAGAGTCACACACCAGCAGGTGGCTTTGGTTTCACCATTCTGTGACACCTGAACTGAAACGCAGTGAAAATTAAACTTTTCAATTTAACACATTTAAAAGAAGAAGAGGCATGAAATGTTCATAAACTGGGAAAACTGACAACTTACATCAAAATTAGGGAATTATAAATTCCTTCCAACATTTTAAAGAAACCTTTTGCATTCTCTAATCCGTTTATTCCCATCTTCTGTACAGCCCTTTCTCATTCTCCTCATCAGCCATGCTGTAGTTGTTTAATTTTCAGTCCACTGCTTAAAAATTAAACAAAAAGGCCTAATTATCATTTTTTCTCCTGCAGTAAATTCTTGGTAGCCACTCATGAAACTGTGACTCTTCCCAACTCTCCCTTGAACTCGCAGCTGCCGCTCCACAGCACATGAAAGAGAGCATAAGATGCAAACAGATGTTGAATATTTTAACTGTTTGGAGCAATTTCTAATCGTTTTGTCTTTCCATTTCATAGGAACAATTAGCAGGTCTTTATTAACTTACTTATTCCTACAGCAAACAGCAATTTTTATAGTCTGAAGTCCAGATGTCAGACAGTCCCAACAGATGTGGAACTGGGGGAGCAAGTCCAGAGGAGGCCAAGGAGATGCTCCGGGGGCTGGAGCCCCTCTGGAGCCAGGCTGGGAGAGCTGGGGGTGCTCACCTGGAGAGGAGAAGGCTCCAGGGAAACCTCAGAGCCCCTTCCAGGGCCTAAAGGGGCTCCAGGAGAGCTGGAGAGGGACTTGGGACAAGGGGTGGAGGGGCAGGACAAGGGAATGGCTTCCCACTGCCAGAGGGCAGGCTTAGGTGGGATATTGGGAAGGAATTGTTCCCTGTGAGGGTGGGGAGGCCCTGGCACAGGGTGCCCAGAGAAGCTGTGGCTGTCCCTGGATCCCTGGAAGTGTCCCAGGCCAGGTTGGACGGGGCTTGGAGCACCCTGGGATCGTGGGAGGTGTCCCTGCCCACGGCAGGGGTGGCACTGGGGGGGATTTCAGGCCCCTCCCAACCCAAAGCAGGCTGTGACTCTGGGATGTGAGCAGTGGTTGTACTTCACACCCCGGGCTGGGGACAGACAATTCCCACCAGCGGGTACTGCTGGTAACAGAGCCACAGGGAACAGCCTGGAGGAGCATCACCTCGCACACACAAACCACCTACACCTGTTTATTTTCCAAGAACTCCACTTTCCTGCCACGCAAACCCTGTCATTTTAAACCGAACTCCACAGTTCTTGAAAGCAGGAAGTCCATGGTTTGATGGCAGCCCAGGGAGGACCCGAAGCAGCCACCGACGCTGCCAACCACCCTTCAGAGAGCAAACCCCAACCCGCCCACGGGTCGGACGCAACTTTCAGAGCATCCAGGTTTCATTCCTAGTCCATTTAAGCTGCCAGGCCTGATCATCAAACATTCCCAGGTCTGCCTGAAGGACTCCTCACTGGAGTTATGCAAATGGCGCCATCATTGCAGGCTGACGTGCTGCGATGGGTGAGGGCTCTAATGACCGGTTGGGAACCACAATCAGCAGCGGGAGGGGGGGGTTTATTTGCTTATCACTCACAAATGCACGGAGCAATAAATGTTTAGTAACACGTCTTAAAAGGGAGCTTGCGTTTTATATCTCGAATTAAAATTTCACGCCGCAGCCGGCAGGAGCGTAAAAATTAACACTTGAATGGCTTCCATGAACTACTGCTGGGTAAAGCACTATTTACAGCATCCATTTGCAGCTTGGAGCGGCAACAATTAGCAGCAACTCAGGCTCTACTTTATGGACAAACCAATTAAACTTGAATTCTGAAAATTTAAAGAAGATTGTGGAAGCATATTTCCCCATTTCCCATCTCAACAGGCTCGATTACATGACAAGATGATCAGATAATGAGGCTTTGCAGTCCCAGGATTAAATCTTTATCCCTCTAATCCAAAGGGCTACTAAAATAATTTTTTGTTGGTATTAAATCATGTAAAAGAGCAGCTCTCACTGTAGATTTTACTCTGTTAAAGCTGCAGCTGAAGTAGATTTGTTTGGTGAGCAGTAGCTCAGTTGCAATGCTGGTTATTCCCAGGATACTGGAACACATAAATGAGGAGTATGAAATTCAGCAGATAAAAAAACCCAAACAACTGTTCTTGTCTTTTCATACAAATAGGAAAAAACAAATAAGCATCTGGTTTGGAGGGTTATGTTGGGTTGGTTTTTTTTTTCCATTTAAAGAAATTAAATTAATTACTTTTCACTCTTGATCAGCACTGGACAAAGGCTCAGATTCCTCATTTCCACCAGAAGCACGTGGCAAACTAAGTTAATTCCATAGTTAGGCAGTGATGCCGTAAACACTTGAAAATTCCAAACAGCACTGGAAAAACCACAGCAGTGAAGAACCTCAATGTTTAATCAAAGAGTTTTTTGCAGCAATTTCCCTGTGATCACACGAGATGCACACACAAAGCTGGGAAGATCAGTCTCACACACACAGTCAATAATTACACGGAGTTTCAAGCTGGGCTGCAATAAGAATTTTACTGCCCGAAGGGGCTTCTCTCTTTGTGCCAAACGAGTGACAAATTATTACCACCCTTATCAAGCTCCTAAATCAGTCATTTTCAGTACTACAAAGCGCACAAATAAACCAGCAAAGGGGAAGGATAAAAAGGAGAGAAAGCAGAAATGAGACAGTGTGTGGCATGAATAATGGATATATTCTCCCTGAGTTAAATTTCCTTGTACACTCACTGTTCCATTGGCTGTGGGGTATTACTGGAATTTTATTTTTTTGCCCAGGATGTGATTCACATGGCTCAGCATGACATCAGCGAGGGCATGTCAGCCTGCAGCAAACTCAGAGTGCTCTCACGTTGTGTCTCATCCTTGCCTCCTCCCTCTCCCAAACACACACTGATTCTCCCTCTGTGATCACCATTATCTGTGTGCAAAAGGAATTATCCCACAGGAAGCCAATCCATATGAAAAGAGCCACGAGCTGACACTCACTCCACGCAGGAGCTGCCAACACATCCCATGGAACTGCTCAGTGTCTCAAGGATACCTTTCCAAACTGTGAAAAAGGCAATTAACTGGGCCAAGAAATACAACCCACTAAGTGAAGATAATAAGGGCCAGCAAAGTCAGAGCTTTGCCTGGAATGGAATAAATGAAGCAATAATTGATGGCCACAGCTCTCTGCACAGCCAACGTAGAGGATGGCAATTCCCAGGATTTATCGTCCCACGGACTAATTGCAACTTATTCCTTAAATCATCACAACCAGCTCTCTATCTGGAGCAGGACCCTTTGCAACCTTTAAGATAAATTCATTGATGGGCTTCTAATGACTTAAGAGCTAATTGTGTTTTGCTGAACTCCTTCAGAGCTGGCAGCGAAACAACGTTTGTGTTGAAGGGACAAACTCGGGGATGGTATCAAAGGATCAGCTGGGGGGGAAAAAACCCTTCAGACATGGTGAAAAAGCCAGAATAAATAAGATCAAGTTCAATGGAATTCTTATTCCCAACAGTGGCCCCTCTGAACATCAGTGAAGGGTCCACTGCCCTGCCCACGCTGCTCTTTTCTTGCTGATAAATTCATTCCCAGACAGGTTTAATGAGATAAAAATGGGTAAAGAATGGGATCTACCAAGAGGAAAATCAGCACACTGCTCAGATCTAAAAGTTCAAGGAGTTTTCTGTGGCTAAAAGTTTATCTGAATTATTTATCTTTATTCTGAAAAAAAAATTTCTGGGGTTTTTGGGTTTTTTTTGGGTTTTTTTTGAGTGGGGAAAAACCTCAAACCTCAAAAAACTTCACTTTTACACTTGCACATATAAATAAAAGAAAGCTTCATTTATTTATTGGAACATCAAAAAGAATCCCAACTGCTAGAACTACCTGGAGCAGCTGCTTTTCAGGAAAATTTCTGGATTTTTCCATTCTTTCACAGAAGGGATGAGAGAACAGGTACAAACCTCTTTTTTTTTGTATCATCAGATAAATATAAGCACATTAAAATAAGACTGGGCAACCTTGCTAAGTACCTTAAAGTATTTCTGATGTAATTTTGGATAACAGAGAGAAGAGTTTTACTCATTTACTTTTGTTTGTTACACAATTGAGAATATGGAGTGATCTCTAATTAATACAAAAGAGAAATTACCTCTGTGATAATTACAGTGGTCTCTGGCAAGAGAAAAGAAAGCAGCACAGCAGAGCAATCTTGCAACAGTGGAAAATTATCCCATTCTTAGGTTTATACATGGAATGACCAAAAAAAAAAAGTCACAAAAGCTTCTTTGGAGGAGCTGTTTGAAAAAAACCCAACTTAAGGTTGTCACTAGGTTGACCAAATGACATTTGCAAAGTATTAAACAAAAGGTACTCTGGGCAGTACACCCCAGCTTTTGTCTAGGGTTTAAGTTCAGCCCTTTGTAGTCCATAAAAGCCAAAAATACTTAATTTCAAACTGTCATTTTCCAAAGTCATTCATTTCCATCAGCACGCCTGGTCTCCAAATTAAGTGTAAGAACTCCCTGCCAAATGCAGCGTATTCTTATGAACTCTTCGGTTTGACAAAGCAATAAATTTGCTTTACCTGACTCCATCTGAACATGATTTCAATGTTAATTTTCATCTTCTGTGTCACTCAACACAAAGCACCTCCCTTCCACCCGAGCACTGTCTCGGCTGCCACGCTGTTAAACTCATCCAAACCAAATTAAGCCGAGTCAGCAGCTGGATGGAACAATATCCAGAACACCTCAACACTAGTTTTGAACTGCCCCAGCCTGGAGCAGTTGTTCATTCCACAAATTAAAGCATTCTTCATCCCAGTTATTCCTTCACAAAGCAGCACCTCTGGCACTAAATTCAGTGCAAAACAGCCCCAAGCACGATCACAAATAAATCTCCACTGCAGATATTTCCTACATAGATTTCAGTAGACACAGAAAACTCAGTCCACGGTTGCATTTTGTCACTGAACTAATTTTAAATGATGGTTATTAAGTATTCAACCTGTTGGAAAAGCCCTGTGGACTCACACAGCCTCTTGTTTCCTTCTCCGGTGCCCCAGCAGCTTCTCACGCACATCCCTGCCTTCACTGAAATCCTTTCCTGTGGCTTTAGCAATAAATGCTTCGTATTAGACACGGGAGAAGTACAGTGTGGACACTGAGAAATGTGTTAAAAGTGACAAGGGTTGTTGAGAACCCACAGGCACCAGGGAATTCCCAGCACTGGAATGGCCTCATCTTCCACCCTGTGCTCCATGGCCACACACAGGATGATTTTATAGCCACGAGAACCTTCCTCAAGATCATTTAAAGGGCTAAGTCAGCTCCCAGCCTGAATTTTCCAGTCATCCTGAACAAAACCAGGCAGAACAGCAGAGGGGCCCTGCTGAGAAGGGTCCAGCTCCCTCATCCAGCTCCCTCCACTGCCCTGCTTCCCAAGAAATGCAGGAATACCCGACTAGGGAACACCTGAATTTCTATCCAAACTTGAAACGTCACTCGTAGGCTTCAGCTGAGCTCATGCTTCAGCAGGAAAAGGTTAAGGGAATAATTATCATGCACCAATTAGCAGAAAACAGGAACCAACCCAGGAAGGCTCAGTACACTCCTAACCATTAAAAATACATGCACACACCAAATGCTGCTCACCTTATCTCATCAGGTTTAACTCTTAAAAATCAAACTGACACTTGAAAAGCAAAGTTTAAGCTCCCCTTCCCAAGCTGTTGCTGCAGCCCACTAGCACTCCTCATGCAAGGGAGATGTCTGTTAGCAAGAGAACAACCAGAACATCTGTCAGCTCAGATCACAGCTGGAATCTCCCCCTCTCCAGTTCGGACAACTCCACACCTTAAAAGAACAAGTGTAAAAGGCAGCCCTGAAATGCCTGTGACCACTGCAGACAACACTGACACACCAAAAAAAACCTTTTCTGTAGTTAAATAACTACAAAAAACTCCCTCTGTGTTGTTTTCAACATTGCAATTTACACCAGTTCACCTTCTCCAGTTCAAACCTACAGGACTGATTATTGCTGCCTTTATAGCCTGAAGTGAAAGTGGGTTTCAGTCATTCTTGAACATAAATGTTTTAATCCCATCATATTTCAGTATTTAAAAGGCAAAAGAAGTAAGAGGTGTAAGTGCCAGTAAAGTGCTGTAAGAGGTTTAAGTGCTAGTAAAGCTCAAACCATGCTCCAAGATTATATGGAATTTTACCTATTTATTGTAAAAATACATAGCTGAAGTAGTACCAGTCAAATTTTAAATAATCCTTTAATAATGTTATATATGTATATAAACCCTATAAATTCTCCTCTACCCTAAGAATTTTTAAATATCCATAATCCAAAAAGAAGTACAAATTCCAAGTCTCTTTTTCTGCTCTCCAACCTTAAATCCTTGTGCAATTCAGAGAGTTTTCTTTGGAGGAAACTTTTTTTTTTTTTTTAACATGTACCCAAAGCCTTGAAAAATTCAAATTAAAAAAAAAAAAAAGAAGGCAGCAATTTAAATGCAAAATATTAAGTAACTGAAGATCTACAGACAGCAACAGCTCATCAGCTTCCACAAGGACATAAATATTTGAATAGATAAAGAGGAATTCTTGCTAAGAACACAAGACTGCAGTCATTCATTCCATGTCAGCTTCAAGGCTACTCTCCCAACAGATAGGGGGGAAAAAAAAAATCCAGTATATCCAGCCCAAAAAATTGGGAACATCTCAGAGAAAATTTCCAGTGGCAGTTCTGCTTCATGTTGATAAACTATCAAGGCAGATTCCAGTTTCTGCAAGGAGAAACAGAAACACTGGAATGTGTGAGAGAAGCGTCTGCCTCGCCTAATGTAAAGCACCTTAATTTTCTGTGTGGGTCTTTGCAACTTCTTATCTCTCCCAACAGACTTATTTTGTATAAACTTATTTAGCTTCCCCAAGAGATATAAAAATCAGTGAAAAAAGCCTATAACTGCTGCAGGAGGATCTGCAGATCTTCCTGCACAACACAGGGACCTGGGGACTTCTCTGCTCAAAATCACTGGTTTTCTACAAAACTTTAGAGTATCCAACAGCACAAAAATCCCAGAGTGGTTTGGGCGGGCAGGGACCTTAAAGCCCACCCAGTGCCACCCCAGCCACGGGCAGGGACACCTCCCACTATCCCAGGGTGCTCCAAGCCCCGTCCAGCCTGGCCTTGGACACTTCCAGGGATCCAGGGGCAGCCACAGCTTCTCTGGGCACCCTGTGCCAGGGCCTCCCCACCCTCACAGGGAAGGATTCCTTCCCAATATCCCATCTAACCCTGCCCTCTGTTAGTGGGACGCCATTCTCTTGTCCTGCCCCTCCATCCCTTGTCCCAAGTCCCTCTCCAGCTCTCCTGGAATCTCTTTAGACACTGCCTCCCGAGGAGGGATGCTCCAGTGCCCTCACAAACATTCCCTGTGCCACACTCCTGGTCTGTCCAGCCCAGAGCCTGGCCCCCAGCACTGGCCACAGGAGATGCCACTTGCAGTTTCTGTGTCCATTCCCCTCCTGGCTGTCCCAGACCCCTCAGAGGCTGCATCCAGCCATCCTTTCAGAACACCCCTGGACCTGAGCTCTGCCCCTGTGCTGCCACTGGCTGCCTCCACAACAGGAAAGACAAAAAATTCCTTTATTTTAAACTCCTCTCCTCGGGACGCCAGCATGTGCCTGCCCCCTGCAGAAATCCCACAGCACAGGGAATTAATGTTTCACCTGCCAGGAAGGTGCACCATTCCCAATCCTCTGTGCCCCATTTAAGCACTTCCTGAGGTGCAGACCCAGAACAGCACCTGGCATGCAAGAAGTGGATGCTCCAAGGCTCTCTGAGAACGAGATGCCAGCCCTGCCATCCCCTCCTCATCCCTCTGGCTCACACCCAACACCCTGCTGCTTCCCCTGCCACTGCCATGGATCTGGTGGCTCTGGAGAGCTGCCACTGACGACTCCAAGGTGTCCTGCCCAAACTGCCAGCTCCAAGTGGAGCACCACGCAGGGATTAATTCCCTCCTCCTGACGTGCAGGGCCTTACATCCGTGTGCCCTCCAGCTCTGGGGGGCCCAGCTGATGCTCCGCACCACCAGCACAGGCTGAGGCATCCACTCAGTCACTGGTGGAGATGCTGAGTGAGGCTCTAATCTCATCTCTACCCCATTGCTGACACTCTCCCAGCAGCTTTGCCAGGCAGGATTCACAGAATCCATACCCACACTCTCCAAAAAACCCCACATTTCCCCCCCGTTCCACAGTTTTGTTCTCTGTAACAGAAGCACACATTCCTACTCAGTGCACAAACCACAGTGCTTCAGTGGATACCCGAACATAATAAAAGCAATTTCACAGGCCGCAAAAAGCCAATACTAACAATTAGGTGTTCTAAAAGCTGAGTAATTAGAGTCCAAAGGAGATGAAAGCCATAAATAATGAATGGAAGGTTGTCAAGGCTTCTGAAAGGCATCCTGAAGCACACTTCACACCACACTGGCTCCTCTGTCAGTGCTTCATCTGCAACCCTTCAAACACAGACAGGAGTTCTGAACCAGCACAGGCCAGGACAGACACTGCTGCAGTGCGAGCTCCTCAGCCTTTGCCACGAAGTCTTCCTTCCTGCATCTCAGGTCAACACAAACAAATCCATTTTTTAGGTTTTCTTCTTTTTCGGCAAGGTATAAATTGTTAAAAAAGAAGAAAGCTCATGTTCGTCTGCCTTCCTGAAGCAGGCCCTGCAAACGAGCCTCAGGAAAATAAATCTCACATTCCACTCCCATAATCTGCAAATATCCTATTTGTAAAACCCCAGATAGTACACTCTGACTCCAACTTCCCCATTTCCATTCAGGACAGATGCTTTGTCAATGAAATGAAAACACAGCTTCCTTGCAACATGTAATATCCCTATTTTGTTATCAGATGATCCAGTCCCAGCCTCCCTGCCTAAAATATTCCACCTCAGATGCTTTATCCCCACTATCTCATTTTGCTGCGTGCTCAGCACGGCATGAGGAGCCCCAGATCTCAGCTACAAAAGACTGCTGGCTTTCACTCAGGAATTTTCCTGCTGTACTTCTCCAGGAACCTTTTGCACTGGCAGAGGGCTTTCCCACCGTCTGTCTCTGCAACCACTGCACACCTGAGCAGGTGGAGCCAGATTCTGCCCCAATTCCCAGCCCTTGATCATCTTTCAACTGCTTCAGCGTGGCTGGGTCAGGGATCCATCTTTTCATAAATTCTAGTTGGAGCCACAAGGAGAAGTCCAAGGTGTAGCTTATCCAGCACACATTTATGGCAGATCCACTGCCTCTTGCAGCCAGACCCCTCTGGACACAAAAACCTACCAATCCTATAACTCAGTGCTTCTGCTCTTTGATATGAGCACCCACCAGAGACCACATTCCCAATTCCATGAGCCAACGCTACGGAGAGGAGATGCTGTTTTACAGGGACACGAGCAGAGGGCTGAGGGATGAAGGGTGGAGTTTGCAGTCTGACTCATTGCTGATTTTCCACTTCAAATACTGTACTGAAGTTCCTGAACAGCCTCAGAAGTAAGGAAGTGCAATCGAATATAAGGATCTACATTTTCATCAGCACCTTAAATACAATGCCTTAAAAAAACACCTTAAGGTTATACAAGTTAAATAAGCCAAATGTCACTTAACCCAAATTAAGTTCTCTTTTAAAAAGAAAAGTGAGGTATTTGAAGCAATTGAAGTTTGGTCTCCATCTCAGATGCCTTGTCCAACTTAAATGATTCTAGGATTCCATAAATTTACTCGTTTGAAGAAAGTTCTTTATGAGTCACAAACCCTTCAGCAGAAGCACCAAGCGTTAACCTTGGATTGAGGTAAAACCAGCTTTTAAGCACAAACACCAGCAAATACTTCATCAGTGTAGGCAGTACTGCCCAAATGTGGTTTAAATGCAAAAGTGAAGCCAAGATGAAGATGTGGGAGGTACAAACCTTCACTATGACAGTCTGGTCAGAGTTGCTGCTCATCATCTCATTGATGGACTTGAAGAGCTGCAGCAGAGACTCCCTGAAGTCTGCTTCTCCTTTGTTTTCATAAAGTCTGGAAAAGAGTTAGCTTTCATAAGCACAAACCAAAATGGAAATACTTTTTTTTTTTTTTAAACTGGTGATTTTTTTGACAACCAAATGACAGATGACCATTTGTTGCAACACATTTTTTCAGGAATTTCTACAAGTTTCTTCACTGAAACAGGAGTCTTCTTTCACCAAAAAAACCCTCTAAAAACCAGACAGACTGGCCAGCAGGAACAAGAGATTTTTATTTCAGAGCTCTCTGTGTAAAATACCACATCCAGCATTGTTGTTTCAGCCCCCAAGTGCCAGTGCCTCCCTGAGCAGTGACCCAGTTCCAGGAGCCCACGCAGCCCTGGGACAGAGTCTCTCCACCCTGCAGATGTCTGGCAGGACCAGTGCCAGGCAGCTCTCTGCTGATGAGGCCAGAAAACATCCAGACAACTTGCCAGCAATCATTAAAATCTACCAGTGGCCTAAGGTGAGTGACCTTAAACTCTGGGAAAGAAAGAAAGAACAAAAAAAAGCCTATCGACCCTCTACTTGCTGAAAAGATTTTTTTTTTTCCAGTGGGAAGGAAGCACTGAGGTTAAATTGTGTTTCAGCACTAATTTCAGGCTCAGTTTCCCACAGAGTCAGCACAGCTGACACAGAAGAATGACTAATCCCCAGCTCAGGTTCAGGAGGTCCCAGTGCCTTCAGGCAGCCCCCCACAGGGACCCCCCTCCCCTCCTCTCTCTATCAGCTGCTTTCAGGGGGATAAAACCTGCACAGAGACACCTGAGCAACAGCAAAGGCAAAAAGATACAGAGCCAAGGTGAAGAACTTGGGCCACTGGTTCAAGGCAGCACAGGAAGGAGCATTCCTGGACATCTCTGGAGTGCTTCAAATGCAGGACCACCTCTGCTGCAGGTGGAGGATGACACAACCCTCACTGGGAAACGAGGGGGAGAAGACCACTGGCTCCACATTATCCTTGAAAACTTGCCCCTCTTTGGCAGCACGTGGGACTCACCTAGGTCAGGGTTAGCCAGACTTAACCTGGCCCAAATCAAAAGGGGTCTGGATTCCAGATTAAATCTGAACAGGGTGTTTATAAACATCAGATGGGACTTCCAGGCCTGGTTGGACGGGGCTTGGAGCAACCTGGGATAGGGGAAGGTGTCCCTGCCCATGGCAGGGGGAAAATGGGATGAGCTTTAAGGTCCCTTCCAACTCAAACCATTCCAGAACTCTATGACTCCTTCTCCCAGTAAAACCCCATCTTTACCCAGTCAGTTCTGATTCCTCCAAGAGCCTCATCCAACAACTGGGCTTCCAAAGCCATCCCTGCTTTCACTGCCTCTGTGTCTGACCCCCTCCAAACACTTGGCACCAAGACCCATCAGAGCAGCTCCCAGCAAGAGTTCAATTCCCCTCCATTTTCTTCAGGAATTACACCCAGTAGGAAGCTCTTAATCTGCAGCTCAGAAAGAGAATCTCACCCATGAATTCTCCACTGTACAATTTCTTCATGTTCCAAGAGTACAGAATCATGGAAAGGTTTGTTGGAAGGGATCTTCAATCCCACCGCATTCCACCCCTGCCACGGGCCCAGCCTATTCCACCTCCCACTATCCCAGGGTGCTCCAAGCCCTGTCCAACCCAGCCTTGGACACTTCCAGGGATCCAGGGGCAGCCACAGCTTCTCTGGGCACCCTGTGCCAGGGCCTCACCTCCCTCCCAGGGAACACTTCTTTCCCAATATCCCATCTAAAGCTACATCATGATGGATCACATATTACAGTTGGAAACAGGCTTTCCTTGGGATAAACATGGAGTTCAGAATGTTCCTGCTGCTTTACACTGAAGCCAAGGTGTATCATTTTTAATGCTGTGTTCATAAACCTTTGGAAGCCACAGGTATAAAAAAAACTCTCCTGAACTTGGACATAGAGGAAAAGAATGAGACAGGAGAACAAAAAAGGCACTAAATTGGGTTACTTTGCTGTTCAAACTTCTATTCCCCTTTAGGCTAAAACTGGGGGTTATGCAGGACAAATAATTTGTTAACTCCCCATTTCAATAATGGATTCCAGTGTCCCCCTGAACAGATCAGGGAGGTGAAACTAATACCAAGAGAAAGAGTAACTAACCTCGACAGCCCAATAAATCAAAGTGCTTCACACAAAAAGCTTTGCCTTTCAAAAAGGAAGTTGTAAAAAAATACACAAGTTAATCACAAATGTGTTTCTACTGTCAGTTAATCACATCTATTTATTTAATATACCTGATCAAGCACAAAAACTCTGCAGCTGTGAGAGAATCGGGTTAAACCAGGTTGAGAAAGAAAGAGGAGGAAGGGAAGAGAGGAGGAAGGGAAGAGAGGAGGAAGGGAAGAGAGGAGGAAGGGAAGAGAGGAGGAAGGGAAGAGAGGAGGAAGGAGAGAGAGGAGGAAGGAGAGAGAGGACGAAGGAGAGAGAGGACGAAGGAGAGAGAGGAGGAAGGAGAGAGAGGACGAAGGAGAGAGAGGACGAAGGAGAGAGAGGACGAAGGGAAGAAAGAAGGAAAGGTTGGCCCTTCCAGCCCTGCCTTGATGGTTTTAAGACTGTTGCCACTACAATCCACTACAACCACTGGGATCACTCCTGAGAAAATCAAATACAGATATTTCTAAAGGTCACTTGCAGTACTTTGCCTTTATAAACCTTGCTGCACTGAACACACAGATGTGTCACCACCCTCTAACTAGATGAACTTCCATGGATTTATCCAGAACTGAGGCTTGCCTGGAATTACACTGCTAAAATGCTCCACACGTCCCACCCACCACCATATTCTTGAGGTTCAAAATATGCCATGTTTTGTAATAAAAGATTCAGCTTGCTGGGTGTGAATCCCCAGAGGAACACCAGGGATATTACAGAGCCCTGCCACACTCCTGCTTTTCCATCACTCCAAACCACACAGCCCAGGCAGGATTTCAGTCCTGCAGCAGAACAAATCACAGGGTCCTTCAGAATTCAGGAATTTTGCTGATTAATCCATTGCCATTGAGGCTGAGCCTTCCCAGAGCTAAAGGGCTGTGAATTAGTGCTTCACACAAAGGAATCCCAGGGCCAGTCCTGGAGGGTCAGATTGTCTGTAAATCTCATCTGCAGCAAGAGGGAATTATTCTTTTCTGTTTTCAAGTGATTTGCAGGGCCTGCAACAGCCTCAGTGACGCTCAGTATTTTATGAATCTCACAGCAGGACTCCTAGAGAAATAAATTCCCAGCTCTAAATTAGGGAAAAGGTTGGTGGGGATGGTAACTTAAGAGCTCTACATAAATCCCTTGTAACAAGGTTGTTACCACTGCTAACAAGTAGTAAAAGCATTCCATTTCAGTGAAGCTGAAGATCTCATCAGCCTGGTTAATAACTTTTGTAACATTTTGTGTATAAAACACAATACAGCTACGGCATTTCCCCCAAACAGTGACAAGCTTTAATTGTTCAGGGACCTAAACCATCACCATTTCACTGCTAATTGAAATACACATCCCTGCTAAAGAGGGGAAAAAACCCCTTCTCCTGAAATAACTTCTCACAGCTTCAAATATTTTTAAAAACAGCGCAATTTTGAGGAACTTTAGCTGAGGCTCTGTAAAATTTTGGCAGTTTTTGGGCAATGCTGGCCATGGGAGGTAAAAGCACTCCCTGTACTCACTGATTGAACAATATCCTGGAGCGGACTATGAACTTGAAGATGTATTCCAGGGCTTTCATGGCTTTGAAGAGTTGATCAGTGATCCCACACTTCTCAGCATTGTCCACGTATGTTTTCAAAACCTTTGTGAGTTTTCTGTTTAAATACAAAAAAAAAGAAAACCCAAAAACCACATACAAGTACTGTCGCAGAGTCTCCACTGTGAAAAAAATGTAAAGAAAAATGATACGCCCACAAAGTTACAAAATTAATTATGCAACTAATACATTCATTACGTTCTTGTTTTGCTGATAAGTAGCTGTAACTTATTCTTGAGTTAAAAAAAAATGGAAAACCACAGATCATAACCTCATTTAACACACAGCAAATCTCACTAAGGCTTATTTTCTGCTGGATATTTAGGGATATTCAGATTTAGGCTGTTATAGAGATGCACCTACTAATCATAATCAAAGTAATAAAAACAATTACATGAAATTCAAACATGTTGTTAGAACTAACACATAAAATATGAGTTTCTTCATTCAACAAGGCTTCCCCTTTAGAAGGCTTTCCCATGGATTTTGGGCTAGAATTTGCGAAATTTATTTCTGAAAAAGGTACACAACAGCAGCGGGAAATTCTCTTATTCCCCATTTCAAACCCTATCAAACTCGAAAGGGAAACAATTTTCAAAATAATCCCATTTCAGCTCCCTCCCTTCCAATGAATATAAATCAGGATTTTAATGCAACCACAAGCAATTCCATTTCAAATCATCCCAGCTCCAGTGCATGATCCAACATCCCCACTCCGGATAAACAACTCCAGCATTATCCACCACTGACACAAAACAACACACGGATATCTTGGGATCTGGGGATTTGCTGGAATGGGAGAAAACTGCCTGAGAATTTCAAGGAACCTAAATATTGCCAGTGCCACCTCTCCTGACTTCAGCAAATTCGGGCAACAGCTGAAGGTTGGGCTTGATGATGTTGGAGCTCTTTTCCAAGCTGGATGTTCCATGAATAAAAAGCAGGGAGAGGGCAGGGATCTGTCATGCCCACGGGCACAAGTCAAGCCAGAATTCAGCCCTTGCAGCATCCTGAAACCTGGTTCTGCTCCCTGCACTTCAGGAAGGGAAGGATTCTCTCCATGCCAACCAGTGACAGGACCACTTCCAGCTTTTCCTAATAAATCCAGGTGCTGGAGGATGCTTCACCCTCTGCTCGTTTCACACAAAGGCTGCAACAGGGGCTGGAACTCAGTGCAGTGAGACCAAAGGGTTAAATCTTCTTTAGGGATTAAAGAAGGATTAGGAAAAGGTTCTTCCCCCAGAAGGTGGCACTGAACAGGGAATGGGCACTTCCCAAGGCTGCCAGAGCTCCAGGAGCCTTCGGACAACGCTCCCAGGGATGCACAGGGTGGGATTGCTGGGGTGTCTGGGCAGGGCCAGGGGTTGGATCAATGATCCTTGTGGGTCCCTTCCAGCTCAGGACATTCCACAGTTCTCTGATTTCATGATCCTTCACGATTTCAAATCACTATTTTCCAGCATTTTCTGGTCCCTCCACAGACACTGTGCAACAGCAAAGTGCACCCCAGGTTTCCTGGTTTGGATTTGCTTTCCCCCAGCACTGCTAAGATATCCATTATATGTTTTTGCTCGAACACGGATAGTCTAAAGCAGCAGCAAGGATTCCAACTGTCAAAAAATACTTTAGATACCAATAATAATGGACTTTTGCTTTCTCATTCTTCCCTGCTTCTTCCCCAAATTGACAGTAATGTGGGTAATCCAGGGTAGAATGTCAATTTAATGCACCAAACAACTTATATTTGAAGCAACTTAAATGGACATGATTTCTTTCTCAAGTATGAGAGAGAATTGCTCATGTTTTCCTTACAAAACAATTCCTGAAATCATCAAATCATCCCCTTCTCCATTACAACACCATCAAGGCTTATCCCTGCAAATGGCTGGAAGTTTTACTGTTATTTCAAGAAAGAAACACGTATTACCTTCAGCCTTCATCAAAAACCTCCCATCCTCCCAAGCTCTGTGGGAGCACATTCCTAATTAAGCTACATAAACAAGTCCCTACATAATATTATCTGGAAAAATTTCTCCAAGCCACATTAGGAAAAATAAAATTTGCCAACTTACGTGTAGGCCAAGGTAGCACTGAAATGCTTCTTGATGTAGGTTTCCAAGACAGGATTGAAATGTTGAAATTTTCTGTCAGCAATCAGTCCAATGATAAACACCTGGGGAAAAAACACCATAATTAGTGTGTTATCCTCAAAAAAAAAAAATCTTAGATTTTGCCCATTCCCCTTTCTTCCCAGAGAAGACACAATACTAACATCAGAAACACAGCCTCTGGCTTTTGATTATCCTCCCAATGTACTAAGAGTCTTCATTCCTGTGAAAATTTCTTGTGCATAGCAAAAATTTCTGTTTTAAGCAGAAAGTCTCTGCTTCTGTCCTAAATTCTGCTGTTAATCCACTAAAATGATGGGATGTGACTGCTTCCTTCTTTTCTGGGAGGATGACATGATGTAATCCTACTCCCTTTGGACCAAGCCCAACTGAACCTTCAAACATAACTTTTAAATGAAATACTAATTAACAGCTCATTTCTTTTCCATTAATAAGCTTCATTCTGGCATTTACGCACTGTTTGTGTCACTTATTTATCATTATTATTTATATTTCAGTCCCTTCCCAATGGGAACTCACCAAAGCATCAAACACTAAAGTGTCAAAGGTCTCACTCTCCGAGTTCTCCATCATGATGTTAAAAAGTGCATCCAAAGTATCTTGAAGAAACTGCAAATAAATGCAAAGCTGTCATCATATTTTCAAAGAAAAACTGAATTCAGATTTCACACAGGTTTCTGTAGATGTGTTTGCTTTCATTTACACATGTTATAAAGACATTTTAAAAGTTAGCCAAAAAAATGGAAAAATCTAACATTTTGCTTTTCAGCCAATTATTTTTTAGTGGGGTCGATTATCTGTACACACGTTATCACTCAGACAAAAATGAAGTCAGGAATCACACTTGGCACAGCCGAACGAGGAGTTTAATCTATTACACGGATACCAACAACATTTCTGTCCGAACTCCACATCCACCACACGGTCACCAGGCTCATGCACTGCTGGAAACTTGGTGTTTCAGAGCACAAACCGCACAAGCAACCGAGCCTCATGCCAAGGAAACCCAGCCACCCTCAGCAGCTGCGGAGCTGAGCAGTGGAAGGCACAGAGCACAGCCCCTGTCAGGGCCCAGCCCCACCATTCCCAGGGCCCAGCCCCACCATTCCCAGGGCCCAGCCCCACCATTCCCAGGGGGATCACACATGCAGGCACGGGGAGCAGAGCACACAACTGCTGCCCCAGCCCCAAACCTACGGAGGAAGGTCTCCACTGCCCCCTTGGCTGGGCACCCCCATCTGTGCAACACGAGAGGAGAAGCAGGTTAGTGCCAGGGGCTTCCACTCAGGCACGGGGACAAAAGCTGTGGCATTCCAGTGGTTCTTCCCTGAGATAGCCAGGAACCCATGCACTGCCCAGAGATGCTCAGCAGTTTTTGGGAGTGTGAGCAGCTTCTTCCTCCAGCTGACACAGACACACACAGGCTCCTCCAGGGCCGGGATGGGTCACAGCCTCAGTTGGGGTTGGTTTTGGTTGAGAGAGAAGGGGTTAAATATGGGTTGTTCCAGCACATCTCTCTCAAATCAATCCTAAGATAGTTTGGGCTGGAAGGACCTTAAAGCTCCTCCATTCCCACCCCTGCCATGGGCAGGGACACCTCCCACTATCCCAGGGTGCTCCAAGCCCCGTCCAACCTGGCCTTGGACACTTCCAGGGGGCAGCCACAACTCTGGGCATCCTGTGCCAGGGCCTCACCACCCCCACAGGGAGGTGAAATGAAAGAAAAACAGTTCCTGCCTTTAAACATGACAAGGTGTAGCTGGGGAAGGACATCTCAACAAGCAGTAGGGAATTGATTCCCAAGATTCCCGCTACAAAGAGGCATTACACACCCTGTGAGAGTGTTGGAAAATGAGCCTGACTCCCACCTTCCACCTTTAAAACTGTTTAGCTATGCAAGGAGTCTCCTGGATCAAACATGATTCACCTGATCTACTCAATCTACAGTCAAATGTCAGGAATTAACCTCCATTCAGCTGCTGAATGTCAAACTTCTTATAACAAGGGAACACGGAGTCACAGCTCGTGCTGCTGAGGGTGGAAAAACAGAAAAGCCAAAATTCTTGCAGCTGATTTTAAACCATTCCTGGGGGAGAGCCAGCTCATAATTTCACTACAGGGGCAAAAGAAAAACATCACCTTCCCACAGTCTTATTCATTCCATTTAAGAAGATGTGCAAATAAAGCACATTAAAGGGTGGACTCGATGTTCTGAAGGTTGAACTCTGTGATCTTAGAGGTCTTTTCCAACCTAAATGGTTCTGTAACTCTAAATGATTCTGTGGCTCCTGCCAGCTGGCAGGAAGGGAAGTGTAAAGCACAGCTTTGAGCCTCGACAGGAGAAGTTTCTCTCTTGGCTTCAAGAGAAGTTTTGCTCTCAGGTCCCACACACGGAGTCCCTGGGAAACCAAAGGATGGTTGGGAGGCCTTGTCATGACTGATCAAGTCTTGATTTCACATTCAGGCACCTTCCCCGACTTTCCTTAGCAGGGTTCAAGTTTTAAATCTGTCCACAAGGACTTGAGGTAGCAGCAGGAAGAGCACAGCAGAGATGAGGCTGCTGCTGTGTGAAGTGGCAGGACGACGCTGCTCAGGTAGCATGAATAATTCCTGGACTATTAGTTTACATTCTCACATTCTATAGACTCTGCACAAATGGAGCCAGAGCCTCTGGGAAAGGGAGATAACATTGACAGCTTCCATGCACTCTGGAAAGTCACAGAATGGGTATCTGGGCTGATCTCTGCTTAGCAATACATGAACACCAGTAGGCACAGGCCTTTTACTGGGAGTTTTAACAAATGGAAATGGCTTAACAGAAAACATGAATATGTTTTATCACATCAATACATATTTTAAAATATACACAGCCTGCACCACATATTTAAAAACATGCAGGACAAAAAAAAAGCTGGAAGAATAAAAGGGAGCAGTTACAAACCAGACACTACAACAGAGCAGGCTGCACAAAGATGGAACACTGCTGCAACAGATGGAGAATGCAAACAGTGGCCTTCTAAAAAAAGGGATAAAAATGGTGATGGAAGCACTCTGAAACATTCCCTCTTCTACCCCGCGCATGAATCCAGTTGTGCTGAGACGCCTGTGAGCAGGAAGAAGGGAATCTCATCTCCTGTGAGCCTGTGCCAGCTGAGAACTCACTCCAGCACTGCCTTGACCCAAACCTCTCTGAGCTGCATCCTGATGAAACCCCCGACCCCCACCAGGCAGGAATCTGCTCCATGCTCTTGGATGTCACATTTGGAGAAGAGGGAGAACTCCAAGTGGCAGAGCCATGACGATGCTTGGCAGGAGCCAGAACCACTGCCAAGGTTTTGCTCTCAAATGATCCAGGACAAAACCACAGCAGGCAGAACCTTCCTGAAACACAAATGGTGTGAGATCCCACTTTTCCCACCCTCAGTGAAGGATAACAGCATTCCCACATGGCTTAAGCTACTTCAAGCTGAGGCATTCATTATGCTTCTATTAACCAAATAAAAATCCACTGAAGCAAGGAGACAACCCTGCAGGCCCTTCAGGGTCATCTGTCCCCAGGCCATCTTTTGACACTCCTTTAGGTTTGATTTATTACAACACCTTCAATAAAGTCCCAGCCTCCTCTTTTCCACAGCTGAATCTGTCTTTGTGTAGAGGTCTCTACGATCACTCAGTGGCCTTGGCAAAGGTAAATAACTTGGCTCAGCTAAACATTTCCAGAAGTGTTTTTTACAGGAGAACAACAGCAGCACACAGGGGGACTGCATTCCGCATCCATAAATTAAAAATACGTTTAATATCACCGTGTAAGAATTCTGAGATGTTCTAATCCTGAAAAGAAAAAATACCTTTTGCCTTCACGTATCTGGACATAAAAATTGACCAAAGTGCTAAAAAAATGGTAAAAACCCAACCTAAATTTTCAGAAATGTGCATTTTACGTGTGTTTGATCAGTTCTCAACATCCAAAGTGTTCTTTGAGGGCAGGGAGAGGAGCATCAGCACCCTGAAGGCTGAGACACCTGGTTGCAATTTAATGTACAGGTGAGATTGAGGGGGGAAGTGTGGTGGACAAAACAAAAGATACCTCAAAATCTGGGATTCAGGAAAACGACGACGCCACATTTATTTTGAAAGACATTAACTCGTTACCTTGACCACTTCACCACCATCAACTTTCATCAGCTGCTTCAAGTTCTGGTGCAGCAGGCTCGTGTTTGAGCGCCACTTCAGGAGTCCCAGGAGATCAACTGGGAATAAGAAAAGCAACTTTTATCAGGCAGAACATTCACCTTCCCTCCCTCTCCATAACCAGATGCAGGACAAACAGTTTTGCTCCTTTAGGTCAGCCTTTTTCCCTGGACAGCAACATATTCCTGGTACCCTCTGACGCTGCAGAAACCTGGGAGAATCCTTCTGCCATGACAGAACTCTGAGAGGCTTTCAGCAAAGCAGCCAGCTTTGGAAATATCAGCAGGAAAATCCAGGCCAGGGAAGTCTGGTCCCTCGGTTTTAATTTGTTGTACACAACAGTTGTGTATTCAGAAAAAGATGCCAAAATGAAATTAGTCAGCCACCAACACAGTCATATCTACAGGGCAGTGACTCTTCCAGCATTAATGTTTGCAGCTTCTTTGCTCTCACTGCATAAACTGAAAAGAAAATAAGGCACAATGCAAGGCAAACAGTTGCAAACTCAATGAATGTGGGGGAAAGCTGGGTGATTAATATCTCCCAGTGCCCACACTGCTTGGGTGCTCTCAAGGGATGGACCCTCAGGGCACGGAGCAGACCATGCAAATGCTCTCATCCCTGAATTCTGCGTTATTAAGATCATGTCACTTCAGCACTCACTGAAAAATAAGGGAATACAGAAGGCAAGCTCCCTCTGTTAGTCACTGCAAACCTGCCTTTGGGGAAGACTTCTCACATGGAACCCTCAGCTGGGCTTCCCCTGCAGAGCAGCAGCTCACTGGGGAGTATTAACCCCACTCTGGAACCCACCCCAGCGTTTGCTGAGTTGTCCACAGCCCCAAAACCCCACACTCCTCCTGCCTGAGCCAAAGTAGCCGCAGGGAAAAATCCCTCCCTGCCCCATGAAAAGTCAGTTTTCAGCAGTGATCAGCAGTAACTCCTGCTTAGGAGAAGCCTTCAATAAAAGACTGAACTTGATGATCTTAGAGCAGTTCTCCAACCTAAACGAGGACTTTAAATTAAAGTCTGCCTGCCTTCAGTTTAGCCCCTGGACCACTACTGCCCATTACCCACCTCCCAGTACAATTCAGATTATGTGAATTCTGCCCAAAGTTACTCAAACCAAGCAGTTTCAACCAACACCCCCTCATCTCTTATTCAGACTTTCAAAGCAACCAACACAACATTTACCAAGTCATGAATCTGCAGAGTTTACTCTGGAAATTATCTGCAGAGACCCAAAACAGCTGCTATACTTTTCTCAAAATCTTTCCTTCTAAGCAACAAATAAAATTACTTCTAGTGGAAAGGACTGCAGTACTCCTTGGATAGATTCCCCCCCTGAGCAGCACTCAAACCAAGCCTTCTCATCATCTCTTTGGGAGGAGAAATAAAGAGTGTTTTACTACATTAAAGCTTTGAACAGTCCAAGTCCTCCATTCCCTTTAATACATCCTACAAGAGGCCTATAGCCTGAACCCAAAGCCTTAGAAACTCTGCATTAACACAAAAATTGCTTCTGAAAGCAAAGCAGAGATGCCTCCGTGAGTTATCCAAAGTGTTTCATGGATGTATTTATATCAGCTTCCCACCCCTGAATTTGGCTGCAGTCTGACTTCTAACAAGGCATCAGCCTGACAGAAGGAATGATCTGAACAAAAGCCAGCCCACAGACGGGCTCTGAACAGCATCATGCATTGCCCCAAGAAAACAAACCCACGTGGACTCCCAGCGTGATGGCAGAGCAAATGCTACATGAATATACATTGCAGAACGGCAAATGTCAGGGCAGGCCAACTGAAAGGGGAAAATCACTCACAGAGCACACAAAAAGGGGCACTCACTGGCACGGCGAGCACTAATTAGCCCCAGCAAAGTACCAGTCAGGCAGTTAATCCCACTCTTTTCACGGGTCTGTGTGTAAAATAGTAGAGTAAAAGAATGGAAAACAGTATTTTAGCCTACAGGAAACAGGAATACTGGAGTCAGCCTAGGTCAAGGGAAATTTGAGATTAGAAAACATCAGGAGGAAGACAGAATGAGGTTGCCCAGAGAAGCTGTGGTTGCCTCATCCCTGGGAGTGTCCAAGGCCAGGTTGGAACAGCCTGGGATAGTGGGAGGTGTCCCTGCCCATGGCAGGGGATGGCACTGGATAAGCTTTAAGATCCTTTCCAAACCAAACCAGTCTGGGATTTCCAACTGCAAAGGGTTTAAACAAACACCCAGACTGCAAAGTACCCAATAGCAACTTTGCTTTATTAATGTAATTAATTATTCTATTGACTCCATGTGAAAATGTTCTTTTCCATGGTATTTACAGTTGGAAGCAAACAGCCCAAGTTCTTGGTTATCTGTTTTCCTTGACTTATATCTATGCAAAAGTTTCCCTATAGATAAACCCAAACTTTTCTCAAAGACCAGTCACTAAAGTTAGATAATATTTCCACTCTAATTAAATTTCCATCTGTTCTTTGAAATCATCTGCCTTCTTGACTTTAACACTTGATTTTCCAGTCTTTTTGATTTTTATTTTAATTCTGTACTCACATCTTCACTTTCTAGGCCACTGTAGCACCTGAATTTGTAATATTATGTGTGTTTGGGTTTTTTTAACTGTCAACTGTGCTGAGGGACTACCAAGTCAAATTCCTCTCCACTCTGTTCCAAAAGCCTGGTCTCCCTGGTGCCTCAAAGTCTCGACTCCAGAGAAGTAACAGTCACTATTATCTGGAGGTTTGAGTCCTTCAGGCAGAAAAGAAAACTGAGAAATTCTTTGAATAAGCCTTAGAGGTGCCCTGGATGCTTCCAACTGCAAATCCATGGGGAGAGCACCAGCCAGCTCTCTGGCTACTGGGACACTTCTCCAGCAAGCCCAAATTTCAGTTCTGTTCCCATCATCCTGATACTAAAAGGACATCCTGGAAGTCGTGGAAGAGGAACCAGTAGGATTTACTTCCAAGGCACTGGGATTTTTTCTTCCTCTTCTTTCATGTTACTACTTTTCCTCAAAATTAAATGCAAATGCAAAATCCAGGAAGAGGCCAGGAACGTGCTGCTCTAATAAATTCTGCTTCAAATCACTAAAAACTGCTCACGTGTTCACTAAGTAGATATTTCATACCATCACTTTTTCGCAAAGAAAACAGCTGAAGTCTCACCAGTGGCCAATTTTGTTACTTTGGAGACTTTTCCATGCTAAGGACATCGATTATTAACAGCAAAACAACATTAATAACTTAAGAGTTCACAGAAAAACAAAGTCAAGTGAGTGTTCAAAGAGCTTAGACACAAGAAAGTCTCTGCACCATCAAATGCCAGGCAGAAAAAGCCCTAAGATTTATATAAATACTTTCAGAATTGCTAAAAATAAGTCTTAAAGCCAATTCTAGGATAGTTATGGAGAGTGAAGAAAGAACTACTACAGATAACCAAAAGAAAAACGTGTTTTGGCTCAATGCTTTGGTGAGTGAGGATAATAATGGATTTTTACTGACTTATTTTTAAGGAAGTTAAAGGAAGAATATTTACCAACGGTTTCACACAACTTAACACCAGCTTCAGAAATTATCATCTGAGAAGCACTGCCAAGTTTTAGATGAAAACTGATACTTGAGGGAGGAATTTAATAATGATTTTTTTTTTGTTTTGTTTCTTTTCTAAACTGCTAAACGACACGTCGTGATCTTGTCTAACAATGTCACACTACTCTGAGAAAAGAGAAAAGACTTTGGCAACTCCAAGGAAAAACTTTCACAGCCGACATAATTAACAGCAACATTAAACAAAGACTGGGCCTTCAAAGCCGACTCTACGTAAATTAAGCACCAAACAATGCTCAGCCTTCATTTTAATAACACTTCTGTGAAAGCAACATCGATATATTGATCACTGTGAAATACTTTTAACTGCTAACAAGCACTAGGGAAGGCTGAAGGGAACACCAGCAGTGATTTTACAACAAAATGCGGTTTAATTCCAGATGTTGGAGCCCGTGCTCTCCAAGCCCCAGCCCCACCGTGCTGCTGTTGAGCTGCAATCCCATCTTTGCTGGGAAATCCTACAACCACATCCCAAATTTTTTGCTGAACACCCTCTCAGGCTCCGAGCCTGCCAGACTGCAGTGGATCCGATGTGCTGTGCATGTGAAACACCCGGGATGTGCTGGGAGATGCCTCTGGAAAACACCACAGCCAACTCTGGCTGTGGAGTGGTACCCGGGCAGTGACGCCCCCCAGGACAGAGGGGACTCATTAACGTGACAATCTCACCAGCGCTCCCACCCACCCTCCCCTCCCCATCCACAAGCTCAGCTCCCCACAGCTCCATCCTGAGTCACAGCAGCTCCCTGGAATGACTCACTCCCAGTGGAATGACCCTCCCACACTCCCCAGTCTGCTGCTGGTGCAGCCAGGAGAACAAGGGATTGCTCCATGGCAACCAAGCACAGAAATTACAGAGAGGGCACAGCATGGAAATGGGAAATGTCTGCTTTGGTGGCTGCCATCAGCTTTCCACAGCCTCTGGATGCAGTCAGCCAGCTGCCAGACACACAGGAAAAATGTACAGAAGGCAAGGTTTAAAAGGAGTGATGCCAAGTGCATTCCTGGCACTCTGTGTTCATGGGAACGTGACAGGGACCTCCATGCAGCACATCCTGCCCTCACATCCCTTCTGCACACCAGAAAAAAGCACCAGAGCTTTCCCAGCCCTAAGGTATGGATATTGCACCTTGGAATACCATAAAACAGCGTGTTTGGGAGCAAAGCTGTGGTATTACCTACTCTTGAAAGCAAACTCATTCTCTTCCTTAGTGCTATTATCCATACCCAAGGAAAAGCAAAGTGCCACAGAGCCTGTTTTCAGTGTACTTCAGGATAAAAGCCTCAACTAAGTGGGAAACAATATCCCTGTTTCCATTTAGCTTGGGATTCTTCTGTTTTCCCAGAGACATGGACTGCTCTAAATCAAAACAGAGCCCATGGGCAGAGAAAAGGCTGCGTGGCTCACAAACCCAGGAGATGCTTTGGCTTCACCCGATTTAATCCAGGCCTTCGTGGCAAACAACCACCATCCATCCACATGGAATGGGGCTGGACAAGGCAGGAAAGCCAGCACACAGATCCCAACTCCTGCTGTGAGGAGCAGTTCTACAAACTCACCATTCTGGGTAAGTTTTGTGGAGCAAACTAGAGTGGAGATCTGGAAAGAGTCTTTGCTGATGGTGCAGCTCCCAAGGTTCTGCATGCTCTTCCCTGTTGCTGAGTGTCCCTTTTCCTCCAGTTCTATTTTCGTGGAGGGCAGACTGAGATACGTCGAGGCGTCCTCCAGCTTCTTGGCTTCTGCCTACAGTGATGTTTTAACCACAACAGGAGGAAACATCCAGTAAAAATCCCGGTCATAATGGAATTTTAACATTTACACTGGATTTTCTTAGGTCTGGAGCTGTCGAATTCATCTTTAACAACAGTAATTTAGCACTAATCTGTCTACATTAGAGCCAAAATGTGATTATTTACACGGCTATAGAAATAACTTTTCCCAATCCAAAGAACTCAATTAAAAATGCCTTTGAAATTAAAACAATTAAAGGTTTAACACTCGATCTCCCACATACACCAACTGCACAGGATCTGATGCTTAGTTGAAGAGTCCAGAACACATTTTCCTGTGCCATTCTGGAACAGAATTCCCCAGAAGTCACTCAGTGGAGCTTCCCTACTGAGAAGTCAAAATTCTACCTTGTAAACTATAAGGTCGTGCTCTCCATCTCTCAAAGTTGTCCCATCATATCTCATGAGCTTCACAAATGCCAGAGCAAATATCTTCTCAGATTTATCTTTGGCTGTTACCAAAGAGAAAAAAAAGACAAATCACCACATAATTTCATATTTGATACTTCAACAGACAGACCTAAATCTCACAAACACAGACAACCTGTCAGTGAACGACCACAGCAGAGATTTTCACATAAACAAAGCTTACAGGAAATTAGGAGAGTCTCCTAAAAACTAGAACCAAAAAAAAAAAAAGCTAAATAAACACAAAAGAAGCTGAGCACACCAACAGTACCGAGATGCTTCCTATTTCTATATTCTGGCTGTTCTTTTGGAAAGCTTTAGTAAGGCAACTTTTTAAAAACACAACAGAACCGTGATGCATTTTAAAAGTTCAGGGTTGTAGAAGAACGGCAGTGTTTGGTAGCTACAATAAAGACTTAAACACCAGCACTGAGGAGCTCACCAGAGCATGGAGCCCTGAGGACAGACATCTGAAGGGGGAACATTAGAAGAAAAACGCAAACTGGATCCGTAACTACAGATGAAGTGCTGAGTGTTTTGAAAGCTGAGCCATTCTCCAGCCAACAAGAACCGGAAAATGCATTCAGTTTGCTCTTGTTCAAAATCTAGAGGCAGAAGTTAAATAAAAAGAAAGCAACAGGGCAAGTGGAGATCAAAAAGTAAGTTGAGAAGTAAAACCAGGAGGGAAGTGTAATCACCCTGAGATAGCCCAAGGAGCCTGGAGAAAGCCCTGGAATGGAATCTTTTTAATATTTAGGAATGACCTCTTTTAAGTATTTAAACTGTGACCAACCTAAATATTTGAGTCACCATAAGAACATTTCTGACTCTACTCATTTGTAGCATATAATCATAATTCTGACATTCATTACAGTGACTTTTGGCACATTGTTTTCCTTTAAAAGTACCATTCTCTAAATTATTTTATTAATTAAGTTTCTTAACTCCAAAGGCTTCAATTACTGATGTTAACCCAACTGCAAACTCTTTCACATTGCCATTTGTTAAATATCTTTACTACTCCCCACTCACACACTTCGAAGATATAGAATACCACAACCCTTTGAGTTAATAATGGAGAGGTTTATTCCATTAAACTAGTTACAAATTCCATTTATTCCCTTTGGAGAAAAAATTGGCAGGGAAAGAAAAACTTGATGTGGACAGGTAAGAGTGGGGATGATGTAAAGAGAAAAAGAAGAGACGTAACATAAAATAGGACATCAAGAACTTAATCCCACGTTAAAAGCGATTACAGTGATCAGTTATGGACTGGGAATGCCATTCCTGCTTCAGGAGGCTTTGGCACCAGGCACCAGGGAGAGGCTGAGGGACTCACAGTCCTGGGAAGATCTGTGGCGGAAGGTGAACCTCAGGTGGCTGCGGTTCACGTCCTCGATGGGGATGGCCACCTGCACACGTGGGGAAGAGGAGAGGGCAGGAATCAGCCAGTGCAGCACCTCCAACCCCTGCCCATCCCATGCAGACATCCTTCAGCAGTGCCCTGGCACCTCCGGAGTGAGGAATGTGTGACAACCCCAGCAGCACATCCAGGCCTCCGCCATTCCCAGCTGCCCCTTCCGTCTACGGACACAACAAGGGCACCTTCGGAGTGAAAACTTTGGTGCTGGGAGCAGCTCTAAGTCCCTCCCGAGCACACAGCCCCTGCTCCCACTGCCCACAGACAGAATGCACCTCAGAAAGCCAACACCAGCCTCCTCTGCCATATCCAAACGTGGCAGTCAAGTGAAGGTTATTACCCAAGCGAAATGAGCAAGCTTAAAGCACAATCAGCCAGATCCCCAAACAGTGATGAGTTCAACACCACAGCAAATGTGTTTTAGCCTTAATATCCTGCTTCTCTAGGTCAGCTTCACGGAAATAGAGCAAGCCATTCCTAAAGAGATCCCCACAACAGTCATCCTGACCAATGGATGAAATAAAATTCAATATGCAATAAAAGTCAAAGCCTTCCTTAGCTGAGCTACTCCTTGCCCTGCTGAACACAATCACTGAATCTCCCCAGTTTTGCTTCTCAAGGCTTCCCACTGAAAGCTGTATTAATTGCACATTAACACACAGAGAAGTTATGTTTACAGTTTCAATACCTTCACAGTCTCAAACCAGCGAGGCTGCTTTACTTGGTAATAGATCACTGACTTGTACTCCGAGATGGCTTCATCGCCAGCACCAGGAAAAATAACACTCTTCAAAACACAAACAGCACAGGAAGTGTTTACATCTCTTAAACTTCACTTTTGCATTCAAATAAACACAAAATACATCAGTCAGGCAGGTCAAAACAAGACAGAATGGCTCTTGCTCAGAGCTCCTCGTGAAAATTAGTATCAAAGTGCCAGCGTTGATAAGGAAAGATGTATTTAATTATGACAACAGTGTGGTTGAAAATAAAACCCGGGACCTTAAGCTGACAAATATAGATGTTGAAAAGGCTTAACCTGATATGTATCGAGATCAAAATCCCCTGGACATGAAATACTTTAATACCTCTAATCTTTTGCCATCTTCATCATAAACAGACACCGTGACTTCCACGTTCTTTGCTGTCGTTTTACTGCCTTTGTCAAAATCTCCCTGCACCAAGGTGACATAGATGTCATTACGAACGTCACCTAAAAGGAACAGCAAAGCACAGAATAAACCCACAGTTCTCACAGCAAACCCACTGGTTTGTCAAACCACCACCAGTCACACACATTGAAAGCACCACGGTTGCACGTATTTTTACACAGCTTCTTTCAGGATTCACTCAAAAGGATGAGTTTCAACACAGCTTCCTATGCACAGGTATTTTGCAGTTTAAAATATTTTGACAGCCTACAAGAGGTCTCTTAATTTGTTACATCAGGAAGAGGTTTGATGTTTTCGCTGGCTTGGGGGTTGTACTTAGCTTTATGTTTTAAAATGCTCTTCAGCTATGCCCCAATTCAATTGAAATTTTGAAAATGAGCAGGGGAAACAAGGGATTTCCAATAATTTCATGAGGCAGACGGTTTATGAGCCAGCATATGATCAAAACAAGGTGCTGAGGCACTCACACCATACTGGAGAGATTGCAAAACATCTGACAAACGCATCTGTCAGCAGCCACAGGGAGACCTGGAACTGGGATGGGCTTTGGGAACACCTCATGGATCCTCCAGAGCCCATCAATCTGAAAAGGACAGTGCAGGGTTCTGCTCTTGCTCGTGGCAGTTTTTATTTTGAGCAGCACTATGTTGTTGGTTTTTTTTGTGGTGTTTTTTCTGTAAATACCTGAACTGAACATTCACAGAAAACATGTATTTAAAAAAAGATGATGTGGCTTTCTTTCAAATGCATTACCCACATCTAGCACAAACCCTAAGAGATCTGCTATCTCTAAATCAAGCCTGTGCCTCTGAAAAATCTTTCTGCTTTGGATTCAGCACAAGAGGTAAATTTTACATATGCCCTTGCTATGGGGATAATACAAAGTGTGTACTTTGTATACTTTTTTTTTTCCCCTGGAAAAGAAAAGAGAATTTCCACTGCTACTGGGACTTCCTGTCTTTTTGAAGGAGGTAGTAGCTTTATTTATTGATGCAGCACATGTGGCAGGTACTACCAAAGTATTTTACATTTATTTTAAATGATAAAAAAAATCCTGCGAGAATCCATTTTTTGTATGTGTACCATATCTTAAATTCATCTTTATTTATCTCTCCCCCCAAACCTTCCATACATACAGACATTTAAAGCAGGTTAAAACAGAACAAAGCAGCATTCATTCCCACAGTGCCTTACCAGGCATAATAATCTCAGGAAAGCCCATTTTCCGAGCCACTGCTGTTGACCTGTCCACTAAGTGTGGAAACTCTTTCCTAATCTGATGGATATCTCCTGGAAGAAGTTTCAAAGTCACCCACAAACCTGTTGTGTAAAAAAACACCATCATGAAACTGGATGGGATTTATTCCCAGTTACTAAAGCTTTCTTTTTACAAACTGAAAAATGTAACAACATTCAAATAATTAAGATGCATTAAGGTAACTGCTCTTCCTTTACAAAAAAAAAAAAAAAAAAAAAAA
>WBMZ01006884.1:0-19151 GCA_013400975.1 Atrichornis clamosus | reverse complement strand
TAAAAAAAAAAAAAAAAAAAAAAAAACCAAAGTATTTTAAAACACTCAGAAAATCCCACCACTTTACACAAAAATATGAGCAGAGCACACAAAATTATGTCTGATTATGTTCCAAGTTCTTTGCAGTGAAATGTTTCTCTTTCACAGGAAAAAAGAAGAGGGGCAAGGATGATGTGCATGGAAAAACCCAAGTATTACAACCAAGCAATACCAGCAGATCCATACCCCAAAATAATTGATCACCACCACCCCCAGAAGTTGCTTTTACTGCTCTGAGCACAGAGAAATCTACAGCACCAGCTTTACACGGTTGATATTTTTCTGTTCAGTAGCACAAGAAGCCACTAAAAAGCTGCTGCTTGCCAACTAACATCAGGCACATTTGTTACAGGAAAAAGAAAAGATGCCAAAGTGGAAAAAAAAAACCCCATAAAAATGAAAAAGAAACCCAACCCAAAGAAGTCTTCCACTTGGTGAAGCGACTGGCAATCAAGTCTAAGCATGAAATAATCACAGCAGCAATTTGCAGAAGAAAATCCTAAAATTAAAACCTATGAAAAATACCCCAAAAATATTCATCTGTGAAACAAATTGTGGGTTACCCTGTTACACAATTAACTGTACATTCATTTTGTGTACAGTTGGCAGCTTCTCCTTTCCATGATGTCTCTGTAAGAGGCTCTGTGCTGATTTGCTGCCAGGGATGGTTCTGACAGCTGCTATTTCACTGAACAGCAACTGTACCTGCACTGACTGGCTAAGGAACAACTCCTAATCCTTTTCTGTCTGCTTGGGCACACTTTTTTAGGGAAAAAATCTGGAATTATTCAAAGAAATTGAAATGTTTCCTCCTTTCCGATACGCATTGGCCACGGCTGAAAACAAAGGGTAGGGGGAAAGCAGGTAAAACTTTTCCACATTAGCTAAAGGATAATCTAAAACTAAGGGTTAGGCACAATTTTGTTTACCATTAGTTAGTAAAAAAAACCACAGGGAGAAGTGTGTAATTTCCTGGGGTCTATTGTTGAGATATGAGCAGATACAGATATTCACATACACAGTGTTTGGGGGAAACTCTGCATTAACATAACTCTGTATTAATCCACAATTCCAAGAAAATATTGAAGCCAGTACAGAAATAACTGGAGATAGACATATGGTGTTCATGAGGTTTTGTACACGCACATCAACCCAGAGCAGTGCCCTGAGAGAAGGTACCAGGGAAGGTTTCAGAGGGGTTGCCAGGCTTTGGCTCCCTCCTCAACCTCCTGAGAGCTCAGCTCTTCTGGGAGGGAGCAAAATGCTGCAAGTGCAGCTGCAGAGAGGAAAAATAAGGTGAAGGAAAAGAAGGAAGGGAATATATCCCTTCCTTCAGCATGGAAAGCCCAAAATCCACAGCTCAAGGGCACAAGAGATGACTCCTTGAGTCGTCACTTCCACAGAGAATCACAGAGTCACAGGATAGTCAGGATTGGAAGGGACCTCTGGAGATCATCCAGCCCAACCCTCCTGCCAAGGGGAGCAGGTGACACAGGAATGTGCCCAGGTGGCTTTGGGAAGTCCCCAGAGGAGAATCCACGCTGTTCCAGGGCTCTGGTCACCCTCCATGGAAAGTTCTTCCTCATGCCGAGGTGGAACCTCTTGTGTTTTTGTTTACGGCCATTGCTCCTCGTCCTGTCACTGGGCACCACTGAAAATAGTCTGGCACCATCCTCTGGGCACCCCTTGGATGTATTTATATGGATTAGTGAGATCTCCACTCAGTCCTCCCTTCTCCAGACTCACCAGGCCCAGCTCCCTCAGTCTCCCCTCATCAGGGAGATGCTCCAGTCCCTTAATCACCTTTGTGGCCTCCTCTGGACCCTCTCCAGCAGAAATAGAAAGACATCCAAGCTGTAGACTCAACACAGGCCAGGGGAAAAGGTGTGGGGCAGAGGGGAGAGCAGGACGAGCCCTGAGGGGCTGGGGAAGGGAGGAACAAACCACACAAACTATTTTTCGATTCCAGACTTAAAACCGCCACCACACGTTGCAAATCAAGAGAGGAAGGTACCTACCCTGACCCTTGTGGTTGACTTCTTTAGCAGCAATCACTTTGTTTATAACAGTCTGCAGGAAATCATTCTCCCCTGCCACCCTGGGTGAAAAACGGGATGATATGTTCAGCTGCTTGTGTCGAATGGCGTCATCCAACGCTAGCCTGGAGGATGCACATGACGACCAACACCAGGAGACAAAGGGGCACAGAAAACCAGAAGTCACAGTGACAAGGGAACACAAAAGATCGTATCATAGTTGTGACAAAGAGTATTTATTAGTCAACGCAAGACACAGGACAGGAAAGGTGACAAGAAAGACAGAGGGAGATCATTAATCAGAAGAACGCTGATCTACCACGGAGAGCCCAGCACACCTGGGAGGGTTCTGCTCCCTCAGGGACAGGCACAGGCCTCTGGGAGGAGGAGGGGAAGGTCTCCCACCTGAGATTCCCCACTTAAAACCTTTACAGGCAGTTCTCTTTTGTATTAATAAATAAATATATCAATATATCAATATGTATCTAGCAGACTGTCCCTGCAACACCTGCAGGGTCACCTCTGTCATCCCACAGGTGGGGCAGCACGGCAGACTCCCTGGAGGAAAAGCTCCCATCAATCTCACAGGAAAAGGAGGAGAAAAGCAGGTAACCCAAACTCGGGGAATAAATGAAAAGATGGGAACGATAAATAAACAGCAGCATTAAGTGTCACCGAAATAAATCTTGCCAAGTGCTTTTGACAGCCATTGTGTTGGTGGCTAGTGAATGGATACAAAGAAACAGAGATATGAAAACAGAATTGCATGTGGCACAACAGAAACAAAGCATGGAATGAGGAGAAAAATGTGGCTCAAGCCTACGTTGGAAATCACGACACCAGCGTTTGTGTGTTTGCACCTTATGTTTGGAATACACTTCTCCAGAAAAATGCTTTAATTTATTACAGGGGGAAAAAAAAGAATCACACTGTGCATCTTTTAAAAACTCTGTATATGTAACAAAAAAAATGAAGCAGTGCTAAATGGAGCAGAAAACTAGATGTTCCATTAGCACCCACTTTGATACCAAATTTCATTTTCATTCCACACTCACTGAAAAACAATCTGGCTATTGTTTGCCACGCAATAAACACATCATTCTCTTCCCTAAAACCCCTGTTTTCCTTGAAAAATGGAACTGTACCTTGATTTTCTCATTAACGCCCTGCACACTCCCTGCAGCACCTGCACACATTGCAGTCCTCACCAGCCCTACACCCTCAAACCACAAGGGCTTCCTGAATTAGGCCTATTTTTCAAAATAAAGTTAATTTAAGATTACATTATTTCAAGCTTCGTCTTTTTTTTTAATATTATTTAAAACCCTCTGAATATCCATTAGTGTACTAATCAAGGAATTTAGCTTCCCATAACCATGTTTTGCCTTTTGGAACAGATGGCAGTCCAGCATTTCCCACAATGGGAAAACTAAGCATCCATATTTTATGCAAATTTATTTGCTTTATCCCTTCTACCTTTCCTCACTTTGTGGGATTTAAAAAAAAACCCCAGGATCTATGGAAAGAACAGAGTCCTCATAAGCTTTTACTTCTAAAAGCACTTGCTCTGCACCTATCTATACATGTATATATTCCATATGCTCCATGTCAGCAAGCTCAGAGTCACTGTGGAAAGGTCTGTGGGTTTGGATACTGAGAATTAAGACCAGGTCCATGCAGCACATCGGGCTCCTTGATTCTGTGAGCAGGAATGTGCAGCAGACACATCCTCTCCCTCACCATCCAACTGAAATATCCAAGGTTTATGCTCAGTTTTGCATGATAGAGTTGAATTATGAAAAGATATTGCAGAAGGTGTATCCAGCCATCCTTCAAATGCTCAGGTTTTGTTTGTATTCTAATTACTGTGGTCCCTGCTATGAAATTCCATCTCCCACCAAGAAAAAGATAAATGTTATCATTTACTAATCGTTTACTGATCTCAGGCAGAGCTAAACCAGCAATGAATTTACTTTAAGCCTTTCACCTCTTAAACGTTCTCACCCTGACATCTTTAATCAAAAAGAAAACAAGGCTGCAAAACTGGAAATGCATGCTTTCAACTTAAAAAAACCCAGAAGTTTCTGGGGCTATCACTTATAACTAATAGGAAATTATCAAGAAGAAATACGAGCAACTATTACTCAAGATGAAGTATCACACAGAAATAAATTAACTTCAGAATATCGACTATTTTTTTTTTAAATCAAAGTTAAAATCTTTTTATTTTACTTCTGATTATTCTTGAGACTCTTCCCTACTTACGGCTGGAATGGTATGAAGTGCTGCTTGTCCTCATCATCAACCTTCCCATTAATTATGTCTGTAACATCCATCACTGCAAAGAAAAGCCAAGTGCACTGAATTAATGGATCAACGTGGGAAGAGGGGTGCTGAGGGAACACCCCAAGGGAACAGAATCAACAACGACTCAGAAGGAGGATGGAATTTCAGAACTGTCCTGTGGAACAACAACACGTTGCAAATAACCTCTGGCACCTCTGGCTGACACAAATCCTGGAAGGTGCAGGACACAACAACCAGTCTGATGAGATTTGGAACAACTCTGAGTTGACACAACCCCGCAGCAGTTCCCCACACCCAGTTTCTGTGCAGGAATTTAAGAAGGCATGGACAGAGCCAGCAGAGAGTTACCTGCTACCCCGAAGGGTCTCCTCAGCCCTGACGTCAGCTTCCTGGTGTTGTTGTCCCTCAGCTCCATCCTGCCCACTCGCACAATCTGACACACAAAACTGATTTTCTCTCTTTTCAGGTCTTTGCTGCCCAGGTCCTACAAACAATAGCTTCAGGTTACTCCCTAATAGTTGAATTTCAAGCTTTGCTGCTCAGAATTTGCCTTCACTGTGCAAGCCTCCAACACCAGAGCCAAGTGTTCTCAGAATAAAGCAGTTTTTGTAATAGTATTTAAGCATCTTATTGAAGTGTTAATTAATTGCTTAAGGGGCCAAACTATTTCTAGTAAGTTAAAAATTCAAAGAGCCACTTTGGTTTTAGCCAGGTGTTGAGTATATTTAGCAGCCACTTATGAGGAATGTCTCCTGTGAGTGTTTGCCAGCACAGAACCTCAGAATGGTCTGGGTTGGAAGGGACCTTAAAGCTCATCCCATCCCACCCCCTGCCATGGGCAGGGACACCTCCCACTATCCCAGGGTGTCCCAAGCCCCGTCCAGCCTGGCCTTGGACACTTCCAGGGATCCAGGGGCAGCCACAGCTTCTCTGGGCACCCTGTGCCAGGGCCTCCCCACCCTCACAGGGAACGATTCCTTCCCAAGATCCCATCGAAATCTCCTGTCAGTTTGAAGCCATTCCCCCTTGCCCAAAGCCCCTCTCCAGCTCTCCTTCAGGAAGCAGCCCTCCCTGCAGAGGTGCCCCCACCCTGCTCACACACAGCTCCTTCCCCCTGCCCCGTTACTCCCAGGCTTTAGCAGGAGTGCTCTGGGCAGCGGCACTCACGGTGAACACGGCCCGCAGGTTGTGCAGTCTGTCGATGTCCTTGGGGAGGCCGCAGCTCGACCAGCGCACCAAGTAGTTCTCACTGGAACAAAAACCCCAGTCTTTGGAGGACTTTTCATTCAAATCACAGAGCAACAGACTCACAGACTGGTTTGGGTTGGAAGGGACCCTCAAGATCATCCCAGTGCCACCCCTGCCACGGGCAGGGACACCTCCCACTACCCCAGGGTGCTCCAAGCCCCGTCCAGCCTGGCCTTGGACACTTCCAGGGATCCAGGGGCAGCCACAGCTTCTCTGGGCACCCTGTGCCAGGGCCTCACCACTCTCCCACAGAAGGATTTCTTCCCAACATCCCATCTAAATCTACCCTCTTTCAGCTTACAGCCATTCCCCCTTATCCTATCACTGCACGCCCTTTCACAGAGGCAGATGAAACCAACTTGAGAATTTACAGGAGACTTTTAAACCCAATTTCCTCACCCTAACCAAACGAACACTGAGCGGAGAGCTGGCATTTCCCTTACTGCACGTTATTTTTATAAAGAAAGCAACTCTTCATCAACCAGCTGTGAGAATCTGTGCAGCCGAGGGCACAGCAGGTGTGCTCATCTCTGATTTTACATCTGCTCTTGAGGAACCACAAGCACAGCACGACCCCGAAACATCCCCAAGGTGCAGGGACCTGCCTCTGCCTCTCACAAAAGTTTGACTTTCAGAAGGCCCAAAATGACTTCACCTGATAAGCACAGATTGGAGGTTACACAGAGGAGTACAATCACCTGATAAATTTTGATTCCAGTGGATCATACAGAGACATCAGGACTTCAGCATCTTCTCCTATTTTACAGACCACGTTTTTTAAATTCACAAATAAAGCAAACGAAGGAGTGGCAGCAAACTTGGCTTGTCTGTTGATATCAATATTCTGTTTCTGAGACTGCAATTCAAGAACAAAATAAAGTTTAACTTAGCCCAACAGATATCCAACTGCTATAAAACTTTCCTAAAACCTTTCACAAAGAAGAAGAGGAGGTTTCCACTGAGTATCTGCTCCTGTGATCTTTTTTCTGTTAAGTTTGATGACAGACAGCATTTACTGGATCTGTCCTGAAGTGCCACAGCATAAGAAGAAAGTAAAAAAAGAAAGAGAAAAATGAGGGAAAAAGAGATATATTCACTTATTAAATAGAGAGATAAACAAGTGGATGAAAAGAATAGAGCCTCAAATACACCTGACAAAACCCAGGAACAGACAACAGAAAAAGAAATAGAAAAGTTTTTCCTTTTAAAAATAAGGATTTTGAACTGCAAAGGTGCTGACTGTTCAAGTCTGAGAAGGGCTTTAAATTTGCCCCTTGTATTTCAACAGTAAGTTTTTAGGATTGACATAAAGAAACCATACAAAGAGAATGAGGGTATTATTCTTTGTGATTCTCAAATATAAACTCTGATGCCAACCCAACATACAAACCTGCCACGTGCACATCTCATATTAACCTACAAATGCAGCTGATTTATTCATATAGGTCTGAACCATAAATTCTATTAAACCCTTAGAAGGATAAAAAAAAACCAGCCTAAGACATAAAAGTTCTTACAAAATGTTTAAGGCTGATAATTCCTCATAAATACATTAAATCCCTCATTACCAATGCTAAAAGTAACAGCCATCCAATTAGTTTACATTCATGTGTTTCCAAGGGAAAAGCCACAGTGTTTCTTACTTTTTCCTCCTGCAGCCTCTCCTCCACTTGCTTGGAAGCTATTTCATGTGCTCTGAAAAGGCTGATGGTGCTGGTCTGCTCTGGGTCCAAAATGTTGCCATCTTCATCCCTAACCACCAGATCTAAATCAAGAATTCTAAACAAGACAGAAAATGTGCTTGTGAATTAACAGTGCTCAAAGGGATGCCTAAAGAAACACCTGCCGAGAGTTTAACTTGCACACCTGACATATGACAGAAAAAACAATTATTTGATACATGATAATGCAATTTAACATGTCACCAACCCTGGAGATGAGCATTCCTGGCTGGAAGTCACTTATTCCCACAGCACAGGCAGAACTGATGGAAATGAAACAGCACAACAGCTGGGGAAGCAATTCCTTATACAAATAAATTTGCCAGAGACTTGGTCTCCTCCTCTGGTTTATCCAACAGGCTGAACAACCAACCACTACAGTCCCCCCACACACAGCCCAAGTCATCCCACTCCACCTTCTCCTCCAAAGCAGCAAATTCATCTTTCACCCAAACCCTACGGGATAAGGCAGAAGTTGTTTCCCTGTGTTTAAAGCAGAAGGCAGGTTTCTGTCAGCAGGGTGTTAACATCCACAGTTACCTTCTGCAGAGAGGAAAGTTTCTGCCATCATCAAATCCAGGCTCACGAAAAAACTTTCCCATTTTTCCACGTTAACAGAGTGCAAGATTAAAACAACCAGGTCCCTTCCCTGAGACTGATCTTGTCACCTCCATCCCAACACACGCTGTCCCTGATTTTTTCCTTCTAACTCTGCAGTCAGCTCTCACAGGGCAGCTGCTGTAACTTTGGGTTTGAAATGTGTTTGATCAATGAGCTTCAATCAAATTTGCTGTGTCTGAGAAGTCACACGGGGGTTCATGATTTATCTGAAAGTAAATTCCCTCTGGACATACCCTGCAAGCACTTGAAGAACAGGAGCTGTGGCAGACAAAGACGTGTTCCAAGCAGCTGGAGGATCCCTCCTCACCCCTCCCAGACCTGCAGGTGTTAAAGCCTTCAGTGGGGTCAACACCCAAACCCCTCCAATTAATTGCACTGCATTAATTCCAGGGGAGATAAACATCACTCAAGCTGCAGAGTGAAGGCAGAAGGTTTTTAAGCACCACCTCCTAAGCTCTGCTCTGGAACTGGACCCAGCCACCGTGAAACTCTTCTGCATCCCTGGAACATCACGCTCCCAGATGAATTTTGTGCTGAGAAAATGGTTTCATCATTGAAAGCAAACAGAAAAGCAGCCAAAATCCTGCTCCTCCCTACTACTGTTTCCTGGACAGCAGCCACAGCAGGAGAAACACCCACGGAGAGCTTGTGCTGGAACCGTCAGTCCTGCAGAGCCCTTCCATGGGAGGAACTGCCCAGACCAGGGGGAAAACTCAGAAATTCAGGGAAAAACTCATCCCCCAGCCTACAAGACACCAATGTTTGTACAGACTGTCAAGTAAGTAGAAGCAAACACTCCTTTGATTCAATTCCTTTGTTTTATCCTTTAACTTGCAAATGATGCTTGGGCAAAAATCTGAATATTTTTTTCCCAAGTGTCCCAGTTACAGATATTTGCAACTGAACAAAAAAAAAACAAACATGCATTTTCACAACAAAATTACCTGACCCAATTTCAGAAAGATATTAAAAATACAGACTCCTAAGGCCATTTTTACTTCCTCAGTTATTTTGACAATATGCTGTAAAACCTGTGCCTGTATTTATAGAAGAAAAAAAAGAATCTTATTTACAAACCAGCATTTCACAAGGCAGGAAAAGTTAGGATAGGATTAGAAGAGAAAACATTTAGAATTATTTGCATTGGGAGAGACCTTAAAGATCACCTAGTTTTTATAAAGCAGATAATGAGTTCATTCTGTCTGGATACTAAAATCGCCATTCATGCTTCTTTCAGACAGGAGTGAATGCAGGACTCTATTAGAAACATATGTTATCTTTCAGCTGTGAGTATTTACTCAGAAGTTCAGATTCACCTCCCTCCTGCACTCCCCAGAGAACGTTCTGATCACTTAATTAGTCCATCAGAACATTATGAATATAAAGCACAGCACAAGATGTTCCATTGTTTCTGAAGGCTGAGCATCTGGAGGTTATTCAGAGCAACTTTTACCAACTCCTTGGGCAGATGGTAAAATACAGTAGCCAAACAAAGAATACCAACAACATCTGGTTAATTGTCTACAGAGGTACA
This sequence comes from Atrichornis clamosus, assembly GCA_013400975.1. Taxonomy (NCBI): domain Eukaryota; kingdom Metazoa; phylum Chordata; class Aves; order Passeriformes; family Menuridae; genus Atrichornis; species Atrichornis clamosus. The sequence goes on along the minus strand of WBMZ01006884.1, from coordinate 9,645 downwards.
ACCGTCCATATCTCGGATTATAAATGATAATTACTGACTGAATGCAGTTATTGATGATTTTTTTTTTTTAACTTTTCTCTTTTAATCACAGCTTTTGCTGATAAAGTACACGAACAGAAATACTGCAAATCTGGCAGGAATTAAACAAAAATAGCTAAAATACAATGAGATATTTACATCACAAAGGATTTAAAGACTGGTTTGCTGGCAACTTTTTCACTCCCCAGGGGTGTGCAGGACTACAGAAACCCCACAGGATGGGTAAGACTGCAAGGGAGCACGACAACACCGTCTTTCAGTACTCAAAACACTGCTTTAAATAATGTCCTGGCTGAAGAGGAAGGTATGATTTCTTGGTTTTGATCAAAATGGAAAGTCGTAACTGTAGAGACAAGTTATAACCTAAAACTTGTACTTAAAAAAATTGTGTTTAAACCCAGCCAACTGCCTGGAGAGAGCAAACATCTGAATTACTGAAATGTCCAGCACATGCAACCTACACTGCTGTCTCTCTTTTTGGGTCAGTATTTCCTTCCCAACTTCCACTCTCTTATGCTAAACAGCTCCTTTCTTCCATGAAATCTCCCTGCTAATCTTCTGCTACCAGCTGGACCCTGTGGAAGGAGAGGAACCAAGAGCTAAATGATGTTTGAGAGCCAAATCCTTCAATGTCACATTACAGCTGAGTGACTCGGGGGCACGGGCAGCTGCTGGTGCTGAGAGGGCCACAACTGTTTGTGCTGCAGAAGGGAGGGGAGTAGAAAATTCCATTTTGAAGGGAGGCAATACTTGCACTTTTGACTTAAAAATTACAATTTCAGCATCAAATTGATAATTCTGTTGAGAGACAGATGGATTCCACTTTATGTATTATACTTACGGATCCTGCATCAACTTCAATCTTTATCTTGCTATGACAGAAGTGTTAAAATACAAATATTACATCTCCACAGCCACAGCAATAAAAGCATCCTGCAAGGAGTCATCGACAGCTGATGTGTGTTACACAGGGAGATCTGGTTTGAAGCATAAAAACCTGGAAAATCGTGTTCACAAACCTGTTGCCATAATCAATTTTGGCAGTCACTTTCTTTTTCAGCTCCTTGAGCTCATCTTGGGGCAGGGTCCCAGAGAGGATTTGGGATCTCCACTCTATCAGGTCGTAGATCATGTGGCGGACGCTGCGGAACATTTCCCTGTTGTCCTGCTGTTGGGAGGGGAAGGGTGGGCACAAGTCAGAGCTGAAGGCTTGCAAATACACAGAATAAATGAAAATAGGGATTCAAAGGGTGTGTCGACAACACCTCTAAAATAGGAGCCTAACTTTCTGCAGCACAGAACACTGAACACTCAGTCCTGCACTCGGCTTTAAGCATCTCAATAGGTGTAAATTTTTGGGTTTATTTTACCTTAAAACCTGGCTCGTGCTGTTTTCAGGCATTCAAGGGGAAAATGTCCTTTTATTGATTCCCAGGGTAACTTTATTCAGTGACCCTCTGTAGTGAGCAGAACAAACTAAAAATGGTGCATTTTAACAGCAAGAGGCTCAAGTTCTGCAATACTCCATCTGCAACAGATTGGAGAATCACCCCCCTCCCCAGTTAAACCTGCAGAAAAACACTTTAAAATCCCTCAGTGTGCACATCAGTACCGTATGAGTCCACAGGTAACTTTTAAAGGACAGTGAAACACCAGGGAAGACCTAAACCTTATAGGAAGTTAAATACCTAACTTGTTTACAAAGCCCGGAACTGTAGATATTAAATACTGCCAGCAGCATACACAAACTTTCCTTGGCAACACTCTGCTAAGCTAGGAATAATTAAATAATTACAATAAAATTATCCACTAAAAAAAAAAAAAACCAATGGAAAACTGCAGAAGATGCAGGAAAAGAACATAATGACTCCAAGACTCTGGGAAAAGGATATCTAACTGTGAAACTTAAAGACTTCAGTCTGTTCAGATTATCCAAAAGCTGGCTTGATTATAGCGGGAGAATCTTCACAGAGAGAAAATACCCATTATTAAAAGCTCTTTAATGTAGCAGAGAAAGGCACAACAGGCACATATGGCTGGAAGCTAAATACAGACAAATCCAAATGGGAAAGAAGTTCCTGATTTTCGGCGCTGCAGGCAATCATAAACCAGAGAGATGGAAAACATCCTCTGCTCTCTGCAAACAAAAACTGAATACCCATTCAAGATTCAAACACGAATTACCAACTGAATAAAGGCAGAAATGTGGCCATTTACTGGGTTTTGATAGGCAAGATATGGACAACATGGAATATCCCTTCAGGCTGAAGGCTGCCCAGTTCGAAACCAGCCACCTCCAGTAAACCAAACCTCCCTTAAAAAGGCAATCCCAGTGCACTGAAGCTCTTTTTGGCAGTTGACATGTAATTAATGTCACAGATATCCTTGAGATAAAAACTATAACAACTCATGAAGTGATTCACCCTCTCCAGTAAAGCTGTAACAGGGGCTGGAATCTTTTCTCTCCCAAACTGAGGCCACTGGCAGCATCACACCTGGCCTGCTCTTGGATCCAAAATTATTTGCAAAGCACTAAAACATTGTTTACCGTGGGATCACAGAATGGTTTGAGTTGATAGGGACCTGAAAGCCCATCCAAAGAGAGAGATCAGAGAGCCAGAGAATCAGGGAGTTCCAGAGTGGTTTGGGTGGGAAGGACCTTAAAGCCCATCCAGTGCCACCCCTGCCACGAGCAGGGACACCTCCCACTATCCCAGGGTGCTCCAACCTGGCCTTGGACACTTCCAGGGATCCAGGGGCAGCCACAGCTTCTCTGGGCACCCTGTGCCAGCAGCTCACCAGCCTCCCAGGGAAGAATTCCTTCCTAATAGCTACTCTAAACCTACTCTCCATCAGTGGGAAGCCATTCCCCCTTGTCCTGTCGCTCCAGGCCCGTGTAAAAAGTCTCTCTTCATGTTTCTTGTTGGCTCCTTCAGGCACTGGAAGGCCACAACTGGGTGTCCCCAGAGCCTCCTCTTCTCCAGGTGAACAATCCCAATTGTCTCAGCCTTTCCTCACAGCAGAGCTGCTCCATCCCTCTGATCCTCTGGGTGGCCTCCTCTGGACTGGCTCCAAGAGGTGTAGCTGCCAGATGTGGCCATGGAAGTGAATGGATGATAAATGGGAAGTTAAACATTAACTGTGGGAAGAAGCCATTCCCAAACCAGGAGAATACTACTAGTACAGAAAGCACACCAAGTCTTGGTATGAACACTTCTAACAATGTCTCTCTGTTATTCCTCCTCTCCTATCACATCTGCACTGCAGCCAAGGCCTGCGCAGCTCAGTAGGTGGCATTTCTCTGACACAAGGGAGTATCAGACTTCATACTCAGGATAATCCCCAAAAAAGACATCAGGGCCACACTGTAATCCTTCATGTCCTATCCAGCAGCACTCAGGGCCTGGAGGGACAGGACAAGGGGGAATGGCCTTTAACTGAAGCAGGGCAGGTTTAGATGGGGTTTTGGGGAGAAATTCTCCCCTGGGAGGGTGGGGAGGCCCTGGCACAGGGTGCCCAGAGAAGCTGTGGCTGCCCCTGGATCCCTGGAAGTGCCCAAGGCCAGACTGGACGGGGCTTGGAGCACCCTGGGATGGTGGGAGGTGTCCCTGCCCAGGGCAGGGGGTGGAATTAGATTATCTGTAAAATCCCTTTCAACACAAACCGTTCTGGGATTCTACAGCAGTAGAACCAAGGGCAAAGCTGTTCTTGCTGCCCTCTCAAGATTCTCTTCCTCCTACTTTATTTCTGCCTTTCTACTTCTTCCTTGCTCCTCAACACACAACCTTCTCCAATATTACAACTCCTTAAAGCTCTCCCTTTAATCTATAATCTGTTTCTTTTGATGTAAGATATTATCCTTTATCTTCTATACTGCTACAGTACATCACTTCCATTACACTCTTATTTCTAATCTTTATTTTCATGGGTGTGATTAAAAGCCACATTAGTCAGCACAAACATCTTCATTACCACTCGGTGTCTTCATTACACAGCTTGCACTTTTATGAGAGAAGATTTCAAAGGTATTTATAGAAAGCAGAGACTCTGCATTAAATCCTACTTTAAATAAAGGAATTTCATGTTCCCATTATGTTGCTACAGTGACCTTGCACAAGAGCAGGGAAGTGTGAGCCAGGTACCTTAAATCCCACAGCAGGCCTTGCTTTACATCTGAACTGCACTTTTAAGTCTATGTTTGAACTCTTGATCTCACTTATGTTCACTTTCATCTGTATTTTTCTGTTTTCCCATCTCAGAGACTATCCGTGCTTATCACTAGAAACTTCTAAGAATATATTCTTGTGTGCTCGGAACCTCAGCATATGAACAAAAGCAGGTATGCAACCTAAGGTCACAATTAATTGGGAACAATCAACTTTAACTGAAGGAATCCTGAGAGGGAAAAGACCTACACTGATAATGTTACAAAGATGTAAAACATTAAAAACATTAAAACATTCAATTATTTTGTAACAGACCAACAGCCTTAAGAACTGGCCTGAAAATCATCTTCTTAAGTTCTTTAATAAAATTCTATGTTAGATTATTCCAAAGCTGTATACAGCTTAAAAATCCCACGTATTCTCTGTAATAGATCCCACAACAAAAAGGGGTTGTAGCTGTTTAACAAATTATTGCTAGATCAAGGTAGCAGTCTAAAAACCTGACTCTGCACAAGAACATTAAGGAGTTTGAAAAAACAGGCAAGAGAATCACTACTGAGACTTGTGCTTTAACAGAGATGATGCTAAATAGCTTTTCAGCGCTGGAAGTAGCCTTTAGAAACAACAACAAAGGGGGAATTTCATCAGGAGTTCCTTCACAATTAAGAGCTCCTTCCTACATCTCCCTGTGCCATTCCCAGCAGCACTTTTTCCATGGAACACCTACCAGTGGGGATGTTTTCCTGAGTGGTACTTACAACATACAACTGCCTCCATATGATGGACCATTCCCTCAGCGTGGTGGTGACCTCCTGAATCAGGGGGAGCTCGTTGGGAATCACTGTTTCATGTTGGCTGAAGAGGGGGAAAAAAAAATAATAAAAGGTTGGATTAAGCAGCACCTTCAGTGAGATTGAAAAATCACAGAATTGTTGAGGTTTGAAGGAATTTTGAAGACCACCGAGTCCAACCATCACCACCATGTTCATCATCAACCCAAGATGATCCAGTGCCACCCCTGCCATGGGCAGGGACACCTCCCACTATCCCAGGGTGCTCCAAGCCCCGTCCAGCCTGGCCTTGGACACGTCCAGGGATCCAGGGGCAGCCACAGCTGCTCTGGGCACCCGGTGCCAGGGCCTGCCCACCCTCCCAGGGAAGGATTCCTTCTCAATACCTAATCTAAATCTTCCCTCCTTCACCTTAAGCTCATTCCCCCTTTCCCTATCACTCCGTGCCCTTGTGAACTTCCCCACCCTCTCCTCATTCCTGTACTCACGAGGATCTCAGCACACACCTCACCAGAACACCCATCACTGAGATATTTATTTTACAAGATATAAACCAGATATGCCCAACCTACAGTGTCATGTTGCTCCTCTGTAATTGTTCTTTTTTTCAAAATATTGGTCTTGCAAGGAAAAATTAAGATTTGGTTCATTACCACGAAGTTTCTGTATGATTTGTTTTAAAATTAGGTGCCATGAAAGTAAAAAACACCAGCCAGATCTTTTAATACTGCAGAAGTAGGGTACTTAAAGGCAGTTTTGTAATCAACAAGAAAGATGTCATTATGCAGCAATCTCATGATTAGTAGTTTGATCATTTACATATTTAACAGTGTATAAAAATAAATCGGGCACAAAGGAATAAAATATTTTAATCCTGTTTCACTCCATTTCATACCTGGGTAATTATTTATTAATTTCACTCCACCTTTTTTTTTTTCCTTCTGGAATTTGGTTGAGGTTTTTTTTCCTGTTTTTGAATTAAACTTTTATATCCATGTTAGAGACTTTTACATGCATGTCCAGCAAGGCTGATTTGATATATAAGGACCTGAACAGCTGTGAAACAACAAATACACCTCAAAATATTCAGTGTTGCACATAGCAGGGAAGGGAGCAGGAGAATCACAAAATAACTTCTCAGTGAGGCAGAAACTACCAGGAAACAAGTGCAAGTTATCTGATAATGCATTGAAATGATGTGGATAAAACAGGAAAAAGGATTTTTGTGTTTTTCAAACCAAACTTACCCTTTGCCTTCAACAATTGCTTCCTTAAGATGTATATAGGAGGCAGGGAATATGCCCTTGGAGAGGGAGGGAGAGGAAAAAAACATGTTAAATGCCAGTTGTACACAACATATTGTGTTTATTACCCAAAAATATGCCAATACTGCTGGGTCTGCAGAGCAAATCACACCCTCAAGCACCAGAAGAGTTTGGTTTGGCCTTTTTTTTTTTTTTAATATACACTGAAATTTTGCATTGCATGTCCTTTCAAGAAGGTGTTATTGCAAGCTTACAGCTTCACTGAAAAAATATTCTAAATTAACCAAGATCCCAGAAATAAATCATTATTTTTAAAATAATCTAAGTCAAGCTGAGAAAGTAAGTTTCTCTATCTCACCCTTCAAGGCAGTAGTTCAGTTTTCTTATTACCTGGGAATGCAATAACAGAAATTCTTAAAAAGACAGTGGGGGAAATAGGGCATGGGACATCTGTCTTTTCACCCCAGTTCAAAAAAAATTTAAAAATCTCTAACTTTAGTGGCAGTCAGACAAACGCAGCAACACGTGGAATTAATTTAAGGCAAGAAGAATGCCTTAATTGCTTCTCAGACTGTACAAAGTATGTTTGTGAAATATGGTTTGTAAGAAATTTAATGAATTCTCCACCCCCCTTCCCCAAAAAAAAAGAAAACACAAAAACAGAAGAGAAACCCAGGCCTGGTAAGGAAATGGGTGGGATGAAGCACGTAAGTCTGTACTTTCAGACGTGCAGACTCAACTAAAAACACACCTCTGGAGGCAAACATGGCATTTGCAGTGTGACAAAAAAGAAGCAAACCCTGAAGTTTAATTCTGGTTAATTACTACCATAAAGCAAAAGGCTCAAAAAATAGAACACGACGTTACAACCAGTATTTGTGTGGTTTCCTCTCTTTTCATTTCAGAAAAGCTGCTCTAAACTGCAGCCCTTGGTGCACACTGAGATTACACTGCAGAAGACGCCTCCTCCTCTCCAAAAAATCCCATTGTGGGGCTCCACATCCCTCTGCAAGATGCAACTGCATCTCACCAGTAATACATTATTTAACAGACACCGAGCAGTGTCAGCCTCTACTCAGACCAATGAGAACACCAAGTTCTGAACTCTTTTCTGAGTCAAAGATTGGTGCATCCCTTACTGCCGAAAAAATGGTGATGCACATCAAGACATATTTAGTGACTGATGTCCCTTTAAAGTGCAAAACCCACAGTCACAGAATCAGAAAATAGCCTGGCCTGGAAGGGACCTGAAAGCCCATCCAGTGCCACCCCCTGCCATGGCAGGGACACCTCCCACTGTCCCAGGGTGCTCCAAGCCCCGTCCAGCCTGGCCTTGGACACTTCCAGGGATCCAGGGGCAGCCACAGCTTCTCTGGGCACCCTGTGCCAGGGCCTCCCCACCCTCACAGCCAGGAATTCCTTCCCATTATCCAACCTAAACCCACTCTCTGTCAGTTTGAAGCCATTCCTCCTTGTCCTGTCCCTCCATCCCTTGTCAAGAGTCTCTTTCCATTTTTCCCACTGGCTCCTTCAGACACTGGAAGAGACAACTACGTCATCCCAAAGCCTCTCTTCTCCAGGCTGGACAATCCCAATTCTCCCAGCAGAGCTGCTCCATCCCTCTGATCATCCCTCTGGGTTGACTCCAACAGCTCCAGGTCCTCCCTGTGCTGGGGACCCTGGCGCTGGATCTGCCACTCATCTTTTAGGCCTTGCTCAAATAAGTTTCCATCAACTTGAGAAATTCCCATTGACCAAAGGCTGAGAACACGGACCAGCAGTGACCAGAGCTCAGTGCACACGTGGGGACCAGCTGCCATCACACCTGAGACCTTCACAAACCCACACATCCCGTGCCAAAATACTCCTCTGCCCAGAGAAAAACGAGCGTCCCGCTCTGGCAACACTCACCTTCTTGGATTTCTTCCGTAGTGTATAACCCCTGTACCAACCTGGGAGGGGAGAAAAGGGAAAAAGCATTAAAAAGTTCATTTATGGCACCTCCCAGCTGCTCCTTCTCAGCTCGACAGCACCGGAATGTGGTTTTGAACCGTGCTTCAGCCCTGCACGTCCCACCTGAATTTCAATTTCCTACAGACTTAATATCCTGGATCAAACGAGTCATCTTGGAAGTTGTAAAATCACAGTGAAGATGGAGAGAAGTACATGACAGAGATGGTTTACATGATGTGTTTAATTGCCGTGCATTTAATTTTAATTCCTAATTCACCAACATAAAACCAACTTAAGAGCACTAACTTTACAAAAATGTACTGTTTGACTAGTTCCATTTCAAAACCTATTTAAATTCCACATTTAAATTAAATTTCAAGTGTAGATCACCTATTAGCCATCTCATCAGAAAATGGGAGTACTTTGGAATTTAGGAGTCACATATCAAAATATCAAAGCAAGGAGTCCTTTTGGAAAGCTGAGCCTGGATGCAATATCCACCCCTCCAGCCCTGCAAAAAAAGGGGTTTGTACAGCAAAGCATCCCTGTCTGGGTGAGGGTGGGGGCATCACAAAGCAGACGTGGAAGAAAAACTGCAGTCCCACTCCTGGGATAACAACTGGGGAAGGGAGAAAGTTCTGTGAAGACAACACATGCTGATAAATTCATTATGCACACCCTGGGACCAGAAATACAAATCAAAGGCTCAAGAATGGGGGTTTTCAGTCTGCTCTCCTGCAGCACAGGCTGAAGTGATCCATCTCCTTCACACTGCACCAGGAGCTCGTCCTCCCTGAGCACCTGGGGCTGCTTAGTGCCCCCTCCTTAAATCCAGTGTCTGTCACCACCTCACCTCACTTCCCGACAGCAGCTGCCACAGCCTCGCATCCCACATTCCCACTGCTTCCAGGGGAAACACCAACCAATGCCACTGAATTCAACACTCCCAGCTTCTGGCTCAGGTGCGAAGAAGGCAAAGCACTTCTGCCTGTGTCAACTCCACTGGCTGCAATCCGTGCACAGATTCCCACCCTATTAAAGAATCGAATTCCCGCAGTTTTATAGGAAAAAACCAGCATTCTGGAGTCCTGGAGGCTGAACTGCTGAACTCCGTAACACTGATCAAATGCACTGCACAAACTAAAGAACCATCAATCATTATCTCTTCTCCCACCCCACCTCCTGAGCTGCCTCAGGACATCCCAGTGCACCTGTGGAACAAGAGCCCCACAGACAAAACAGCTCCCCACGGATGAACCTCTGCTTCCCAAAGCCCTGCAGCCAGCAGAGCCACCAGGATCATGGACAAGAGAGCAGCCAAAGCCTGCCTTGGAGAACTGGCTGCACTCCTGCTCTTTGCAGAGGTCCTGATGTGGCCAGGCAGGTCCAACCAGGCTCCTCCCAGCACGGAGCTGGGTATCCAGGCTGGAG
>WBMZ01006883.1:0-40544 GCA_013400975.1 Atrichornis clamosus | reverse complement strand
GTCTAGCAAAACCACAACAGCATATTACCAGAAACATCTAGAAAATGTCATAGGAAAAAACAATATTTTCCTGGGGATTTTTGAATAATCTCCCTGCACTGAACTGAGATTGAAGTCAGTCTCATGGCATGATACAAAATTGTTCAAATTACCTTTGAAAAGGGTATTTCTATTTCTTAAAATAGCTTGCCCATTTTAGAATAATTTTTACAGAACCATATTAGACAGCCTGAGAGAGTGTTAACTTCATACCTTTTGAAGATTATAAACATCTCCATAAGCAGGCAAGGTCAAATGCTGTGTGAAAACTGAGCTTGGCTTTACATTAATATAGTGAGTATTCCCGACAGTGGTGGGGGTCAGTGTCCTTTTTGATAGAAAAACTGATTGCTCTAGGACTAGATAATTTGCACTCACTTGGCCATGGGAAATCTTAGGCTCACTCTCTAGGTGATTTGTCACCTGGAGCTCAGGATGTGCACCATAGATCATGAAAATTCTCAGTGGAAGAATTTCTGAGTAATAGACGAAACACAATAGGTTTCCTAGGTAATTAGGAGAAGACATAAGTAAGTAGTAAAGGACTGAACCACAGTAGAAGCAACAGAGAAAATGAAATACTCATTTAAGGTGGGCAAGGACTTCACTAGATCAATGTCAGATTATCATATATGCTAGATCAAACTTTATGACAACTGTGACGCGGATCAGTAATAATCGTACCTCAGAGAATTTCAATGCTTCTTTTCTGGTCTTACTTAAGTCAGATGCCACAACTTGTTTCTCAGAATAACAGAATGCAGTATTTTCTTGATAGAGGAGAAGACTGTGCATCCACAGCAATATCCCAAAGCTGGGAGAGTACACACAGGATCTACTTCTTCCATGAAATATTCCAAGATAGTTAACAAACTGTCTCTTCAGTTCTCCCCAAAATCAAATGATCACATAGTCTTTTCCACAGACTGTCAAAGCTTCTGAGAAGGGATGTCAGTGTTCTGACCTCCAGCTATTGGAAAGGGAAGCTGAGGTATACAGCTCTGAAAAGATTTAATCACGAGCACCCAGGAGCTGAGCTGGTTAGAAAAGACAGAAATTCTAAATTCCAGGCAATCCTTCCTCCAACTCTTGGGCTTGTATCCCATGCAACTGGCAAAGAGAAGAGAAGGGAAGGCAAGGCAAGGCAAGACAATCCAAGGCAAGGCAAGGCAAGGCAAGGCAAGGCAAGGAAGTCCCCAGTAGATTTTTGAAGATCTCACTTGAGCCTGCGTTCTTCTCCTCCTCTAATTCAGCAAGAAGATCCAAAAGATGCCCGAAGTGCTACTATTACCTCAATGGGTCAGCCTATGTGATGGAAGTCAGTTGGTTTTCTGCTGTGCAAGACATAAAGGCTATATTCAGACTGCCTATAACAAACTTCAAATTTCTCTCATCTCAGTTTATTTGCTCAGATTCAGGCAATCCAGTTAATTAGAGCTTGCGTCAACTGCCTAAACATAAGCATTTGGTGCCACACAAAATCCCCTAGGGTATCTCAGATTGTCTGCACAGGCCCTGGCATGTGGGAAATCCATGCAGTTCTGGAGTGGCAGCTGGAACCAGGTCAGGTTCCTTTGGGCATCTCAAATGATGTCAAACACCTGTGTTAAGGCAACGGCATGGAGATTTGTACCCCCCAGTTCTCTGTGGCTTGATCCCTTCCGCACGTCTCAGCTTCTCCGGAAATTGCATGGAAAATTGGGGTTTTGAAGAACTTTATATCCGCTTTGCAGAAGTATAAATAATTATGCAAGACAGGAGGAAAATCAAGCCTGTTTTCTCCCCACCTCAGAGAGGTATGAGAAATACACTATGAAGAGTTAAACAGTTGAGTCGGATTAAATTTACCATGTCTGCAAAATTTTCTATCCAAAGGTTACCTTTGATATAATGTTTCAGCCTGCAGACTTCTGCTTCCCAGCCATTAAATTCTGTTGTAATAAACTTTTACAATATGCATCATTATAGGAAACTTAAATAGGCTTAGCTCCTCAGTGAGAGTCACAAAGACAGTAGAATAGAGGAAAGAAATGCAAGGTGTCTGACTTCTTGAATATTTAAGAAAAGGTTCTTCTTTATTAAATAATGCATATGAGGAGAGGGATTTGGAATTCTGAATTTTCAAGGTCAGGGTAGAGGAAGGTCTGTCTGGGAAGCTACAAATTCCTGATCTCAGCCCTTGCCTCTGCCTCTGTGTTTGCCATGAGGCCTTGTGCAGATCAGAGGACTACCCAACCACTGAGCCCCTTAGTTCCAACTGCGATTGAGCCCCTGGGGCAAATGGTTTGTTAGTACTCACCCCTCTCAAAGAAGAGTCATGGCAATTGCTCTTTTTATTCTTAACAGTATTGTTCTGATATCTGTGAGTACAGGCTTAGAAAATATAAATGGCTCAGCTTTACAGCCAAACGGTGGCTGGTGGTTTAAAAGTAAAATTCAGAATCACTTTTCTGCTTATAATGAGCATTGCAAGGCAGAACGGGCAGCTGCAGAGAGTCCAAATGAGAGACAGGGAGGATCAGCCTCCTAGTTATTACAATGGTTTATGGAGACATTTGGCCTCAGATATATTCTCCTTCCTATTCTGCTGGTAATTCATGTGTTTAAAGTGTAATATAATTGTCCACAGAGACCACACTACATTCCTTTTCAAAGTTCTAAGCATGTTGGTTACGTAACAGACCTTCTGTCACACATGGGTGAAGTGAAAATTCCTTTCCTACAGAAGAGTTACAGTACCTTTTACATTTGTTTCAGAAGAAAGGATTTATATCCTATTTTGTTCTTCATGTACTCTTGGAACATCAGGTATCGGCCTTAGGATGGCCAGGGAGCATGCATCAGCTAATGCTGCGTTTCATGGCCTGGTATAAACACAGAGAAAGACAGCTGATCGCTGCCATGTGTAACGTGGAGTTAGACAGGGGTTGACAAAGTCCATGCTCTTAAAATAACAAATCCTTCATCCTATCTATACAAGGAATGGAGCAGAGGCACTGCAGCACCTTCAAAGTCTTCTGAGAGGCAGAAGGAGGGGAATGTTAAGACAGAAAAACTGTCCTGATATATTCCTTTTCCAATTATTATTCTGCTTCCCTTCCGTCGCCAGCCTACAGACGGTTGCCTTAACAAGCAATGCCCTACATTCATCAAATATTAGATTCCTTAGGATTTTCTCTCCTCCTATTGTTCAACAGCGGATTTCAGCTATTTACGAATTTGTGGGTTCACATCTGGCTTGGCTGTTTGTTTCTCTGTGCATCTCTGGAAGACTTAACTCCTTCTCTTGATTAAGTGAGCACAGAGAGATCCCTGGAGTGGGAAGAGGGGAAGAGAATAGCCTGAAACATCGCTCATGATTTGCATTGCAGTGTTATTTGCAATCAACAAGAGACTCCAGTGCCCTCCATTTAAGATGCTGGATTCCTTCCCACTAGACTCAGTAATACACTTAATTCTTACAACACCCTGACACTTTCTTTTATTTCTGGCCTTGCTTATTCTAAAGGTCAAAGTCCTCACTGACTTTCTCAATAGGCAATACTATTTTACTTAATTTTTTTAACTGCAGAAGGCACACCTCCCATCTGTCCTGAGGCATTTTTGCAGACACAAAGGAAATACAGTCCACAGGGCAACCTCTATTAATTAATGCCAACAGGGATTCCCAAACTTGTCCTTCAGAAAAAGCCATAGTAAATGAATATAACTGCTAGTTGAGAAACCCAAAATCTGACTCAGATGCAGAAGTGACTGTCAAAGCAAAGGGTTCCACAAGTTCCCATCCAAGAGGCAAAAATATATAAATTTTTTGTGTGAGTAACATTTATTGGGTTTGGTTCTGATTAAAGGAAACAAAACAAAGCAGGAATGTTCATTAAGGTCTTCACTCTGGCTTTGCAACCTCATTTTAATTCCAAAGCACTGCCTGTCAACAGACAGGGAAGGAGACTCATTGAAAGGTGAACTATGCTCTGTCCTCAGATATATGTCAAGCGCTGCCATGTTGAAGCCAACCAAGGCCAGAATCTGCCCTTATAAATCTTGGTAAGTTCTAAACTGACATGTAATTTATTGTGAAAGGAAAACTCATTTTTTCCCAGCTTTGAAAATGGAATAAGGGCTGGTGGCCATTGCAGATCCTTTTGCCTCTAATGGTGAGATCCAGTAGACTTTGTTGAGGTCTGCAATAGTAGACTTCAATTTTGATGTCTTCTGACACTGACTTACCCAAGAAAGGCAATAACTATTTAAAACTATTCAGTGAAAACTAATTTTTCACACACAGACAAATAAAAAAGCTTTGGCTTAGTATAATGTGTCACTTCTTGCAGCATTCCATCCACCGTAGCTAACAAAATATTACTCTCCAAAATCTGAGGCTGGGGATGAAACACCCTCAATGCAATGTAAAATACAGGTCCCCCTGTGTGGGCAGGTAGTGTTGCCTTCCAAGTAACTCTCCGCCCTACTGTTCTCATTGCTTGGCAGCTTTTTCCAGGATTTTTGCTCAAAATGATTCATCTGGGGGTGCTGTCCCGTGTAAAGGAAGAGGAAGACCCTTTTTTAAACACATCAGGGAAGACAGCTTTTCACCCTCAGTCGGGTTTGCAAACCAGTTCAGTGTTTACCTTTGGCAAGGGAGGAAGGCAAGAGAGTTTGCAAGCCTCTGTTAATCAGATTTGCCTTCCCCACTGCTGGGGGGTGCAGACTTTGTTCTGACTGTGGGCTGAGAAGCACGGTGCAGGTTTGAAGAACGCCTTTCCTCTTGGCCAAATCTGTTGTTTGGAAGCTGGCGGGTGCTGCTGCTGCTGCTGCTGCTGTAATTGCTGAGTTTATTGCTGCCCGAAGCAAATGAATGAGTAGGAGGAAAAGCAGGAGGAACAGAAAGTGCCATTAATCCACTCTTTGCTGAGTTTGTGGGGGAAAAAAGGGCAAGTATAATTCCTGTAGGCATTCAGTACGGTGATGAGCACGGCAAAAGCAGTTGGATATCACATACCAGCATATTAGTGGGATGAAGAAGGCAAAGGAGGTCTCACATCTTCACAGCCCAGGAAGCCTCTCACCAGGATATTCTGTACCGTGGGTCTCACTCAGGGCTGCACTGATTCTGTGCTGCCTTGCCTTCTTTCCTGTGGCAGGACCTGGTTCCACATTTACTCCATCATCAAGTCAGGATGTGACCTTGCCTCCCTGCAAGTTAGAGCTTGCTTCTGCAAAGCACAGAAATTAGGTCTAAAATGTATATATATTAAATAAAACCAAGAAGCATGAAGGTACTGCCTTATCTGTAAATACCTTTGCTCCTAGATGTGTCTGCTCATAGATATACTATTTTCTCAAATTATTTTCTTAGACAAGACTATCTATCAGTATTCTGTACAAGAAGGAAAATGCAAAATGTAGATATCTATCTTTTACTATAAAGGTCACTGAAAATTATTTTCCGAATTAAGCAAAGTTCATAAAAATGGCAACTCGTCTTACGATGAAAATAATGTATGTAAGTGGTTTTTAATAAACTATTGATAACCTTCTTGCTGCACTGGACAATTCTCAACATAGTTCTGCTATAATAGAGACTACTGATAGATATCAGAAAGGCAAAGTATGCAGGAAGATAAAATATCTTTTGTTAAACCAACTGATCCAATTGTGAATATAGGCATGATTTTGAGTATCCCAGTTTTTCTTCAAGTCATTTCCAAAGAGAAGCAAAGTGGTTAGCCCAGCAGTGGAAACACTACATGATAAAAATGTGATTCATTTGAGGCTGAAAACCTACACTAATTAATGCAGAAGGAAGCCCACAAGTCCTCTGTGAAGTCGTCAAGGGTTGGAAATGCAAAAGACAAAGTGTTTTGTCTTTGGGGGGAGCAGGGGGCACGTGAGGCATAATTTCTTGGCTTCAAGGGAACCAAATTACAGGGAGAACCCTAATACTGCAAGTTTCAGACTCCTATCTCTGTGTAACTTGTAATTACATGATTTATTAAGGAGTTTCTTCTTTAAGCTGACAGAAGGAGATAAGGGAGGTCATTGAAACTCCACATCCACTTCATGCACTTGAAGCATGTTGGGAATTGTGGAACAAGAGTCCGCACAGAGACGAAGGAGAACTATTTGTTTATGTTGTTGCTGACTGAATCTGCTGCTGGCATCACCATTTAAAATTTGAAGTGTATTTAAAGTGGAATTGACTCAACCAAAACATCCAGCAAATCCCCAGAGATACAGATGCAGAACAACAGTGGCAAACTTCCAGCTGCCATAGCAGGCATTCAAAATCCTCTGGAAATAAATGACTTAAAGGCTTTAAAAGGATAAGAAAGGACTGCCAAGCCAGACAGATCTCAGGGCCTGTTCCTGAAGGCCCCAGACATGCATGACTTCAACTGATTTCCAATACTGTCATCTTTCCAGGACAGGCATTAAGAGATGCCTGCCTTTATTCAGGGGGTTGATCACAATTGCTGCCTTCTACCCCAGCACTGTGGTTCACATGAACATGTATTTGGTTCAAACAAAGGGTCTTCCTAGCCCAGTTCCAGCCTTCAGCAGGGGCTGTAAGCCATATCCATTGAAAATTAAGAAATGAGTGAACAGTTACAACATTTCCCCACACACACTATCTCAGCTTCTGACTATTTTCAACTGAGCAGATTTTCCAAACCTCATGTGCTTCACCTGTTTAATGATCCTTTGTAAATCTGTCTTTCAAGTGCTTGCCCAGTCTCTCCTTGAATGTTTGCATTCATAACATCCTTTCACAGGGAGACCCATAGGTTCCTTGGCTGTTCCTTGCCTTCTTCTTGTAGTTTTGAACCTGTCTCCCAAGCAGTCCATCTGATGGATATTTATTCTTGTCCAGGATGAAACAGTGAGTGTTACGCCCTTATCCACCTCTTCCATATTCAGGATCTTGTAGTTCTTTAGTGTAGCCTAGCTATGCTGACTTTTCCCAGTCCTAGTCCTAGTCCTAGCTTCTCTCCCATTCCTTGGCCCCACAGCCAGGCAGAGACAGTTACTTTGCCCAGTCATCTGCCAGGTGAGCTTAAAGATGGAAGGAGGCCTCAGCACTGGGCTGCTGTGAGGCAGAAGAGATCAAACCCAGCTCTACATTCAGACAAGCCTTGCTAGACGGCACATGCAGCAGCCACGACCCAGCTCTTGGTGATCCCCAGTCACAGGACACAGCACTGCACCTCTCCTGCCTCGGGAGGCAAGGGCTGTACCTCTGCAGAATGACCCAGTGCAGCCCTTCTCCATGGGCCTGGAGACCTGCCAGCAACGGGGCACCAGGCAGTAGCAACATCTGACACAGACAGCAGTGCTCTGAGATGCTGTTGAGAGGCCAAGGGGCAGGATGGTCTCTTGTCCCAGAGACTGCACAGTCAGAAGTGACAAGAAATGATGGGTTGTAGCTTACAAAAGAGTGAACAATGTTGGCTATATTTCACCTTACATGATTTATATGAGGTATGAGATATGTATAATGTAAGTCATACAGATATATATTCCATGTACTTCATGGATACACTTTGCATTCCAGACCTATTCTAAATACCTTTACCTTAGCACAATAATATGTGTTTGTCTCATTCTATGTATTCTTTTCATAATTCCCAAGAAAATTAAACAGAAAACTACTTTTGTTGAACAAATCAACTTTTCACATTTAAAAAGGAGGCGAGTATTTTCTATAATACAAGCTTCCAGAGTAATTCTGCCTGTTGTTTGTGAAATAGCTGTACTTTCATTAGACAAGACAAATTATCTATAGCCCCAGGAAAAATTAATTTCATGGGATGCAAAAGATTGAAGACCTATTGATAGAGTACAATATATGCTTGGCAGATGTCCCCTGCCTAAGGCAAGAAGTGGCCTGACTATTATCTTGTCTACGGTTCCAAAGTAATTGTACCCATTGCACACAGAGCTCCGTCCGCCCACAGAGCAAACCCCTAGTGAGGAGGGATATCACTGTTCATACAATTCACACCTAAAAACTGTAACTGCTGGAAAAA
The DNA here is from genome assembly GCA_013400975.1 of Atrichornis clamosus. Classification (NCBI taxonomy): domain Eukaryota; kingdom Metazoa; phylum Chordata; class Aves; order Passeriformes; family Menuridae; genus Atrichornis; species Atrichornis clamosus. Next base: position 32,475 of record WBMZ01006883.1, on the reverse strand, counting down.
GTCTTGTGAATTCTAAAAGGTAATATGAATTCATTAACTGCAAAGAACACACACAGTTGCATTTAAGGAGTAGAGCTCTGACAGTAATTGCTGAATTGAATATTTTTAAAAAGCCCTTTTGTTCCTATTGGCATCAAAGCTATTGTTGAACTGTGCTGTACTGTCAGCAACGTGAATATTAGGGGTTTAGATCCATGCATGCAAAAGATCAAAAGCAATGATGAAGGATTCTGTAATTATTAGTAATTGCTTCCCAAGTGGCCATTTTTTTATAAAGATTCTTCATAACAAAGTGTTCACTAAAGACTACTGGTTGAACTTATATTTTCATAGCAAGTACATGAGCCCATGGAAATTATTTCACACATTATCATCATAGCTGGAAACTACCACTAATAAAAAATACAAATGCTACATAAAATCTGGGTATCATTATTATGATTATTGTAATTTTAATGGAGATTGTAATGTTACATTTTCAATTAGAAGAATTTAAACACTCCAAAAAAAGTCAGTTAAACTTGTTTCAGATTGAGTAAAGTCTTAATTTCTCAAATTCAGTGGTCAGAATTGCTTCAATCAAGTAAAATATTAATGGTGCATCACCTGTGAACTGTCATTGACTTGTAAAAGGTACTTTCTAGGCTCAAGTCTCCATCCACTTAAATGGATGTGAATCCTAACACAGACATATAACTACAAGCACAGGCACAAAGAGAATTATGACAAACCCAAACAAGAGTTTAAAAGCTCAGCCATGCCCTCTTCTCATATACCAGTACCCAAACCATTGCCAAATGTGTATCTTTAGAGCCTTTGGAGGCCAATTCATGTTTGACCTTCAGGTTTGCCTTGGAGATGCACTTGCTTATTCCAGGACTGAATTTGTCTTGAATAAATAAGAATCAGAACCATGACACTATTAAAAGTAACTCATACATGACAATAATAGCCCACTATGTCTCACTGAAAAACACTGAAAATATTTAAGAAATTGAGTGTTCTCCTGTCCAGATGTGGCATCAGGCAGCTTTCTCTGATCTTCTGCTGAGCATGGAGATCGTCTGTGAGTACCTGACCTACACAACAGCTGCATTTCAAGCACCAGGAGGGAACAGCTCTACTGTGATCTCGTGGCTCTGGTGTTTCTCCTAGCGGGTCATTTTGGAATGTGCAACTGCAGCTGTGCAGCTCTGGGACTTCTTCCCTTCCTACATGGCAAAGCCCAAATGCAAAGTCTCAACTGACCATAGAGTAAGCAAGATGCTGACAGGTAAGGGAAGGAGTTTGACCTTTGTGGGGCAGATGCCACAGTTTTGCAGAACTGGTCCATATTTCTCCTCTACATCTGATTCTAAAATGAAGACGTAATTTTCACTGCCTGGAATGTCATGTTAAAATCACAGCTAGGATTAATTACACTCTTACGCTCCTCAGGGTAAAAACCTTACTGTGTCTGTCTGCAGAGTGCCTGTTTGGATGCCAAACAAATTAATAAAGAATAATAACAGTGGTGCCTGCATGAAAAGCCATCTCGTTCTACTGAAACCAATGGGACAACTTAGTGCCTTTCATTATGTGCAAAAAGCAATATTCAGTGGCTTGTTTGTTTATGACCTCTGAAGAAAAGCACATAGAAAATCCCTCCAAGGTATTCTTCAATGTGGCCAGGTTTTCTGCAGTTAGGTTGCTTTATTGAATATGCTAAAGCACCCTACTGAAGTTCTTATGTGGCATTATTTCTTCTATTAAAATCTGTTATACCTCACAATATAGCCTCCTTTACCATGCCAAATAACTTAACTCTCTTGCAGTTTCCTTTCTGTCATGGTTCAGTCTCCCATCTCATTCATAAGACACACTGATACCATAATATATATCTCTTTGCTCCAGGATAAATACTAATTTATCATAAAGGCAAAGGATGAGTTCTGCCCTGACATATACAAGGCTGTAACAGGAGACTTTAGTCAGTCTAATAGCTTCGTTATTCTCCAACAATTCCTTCAATATCATCTCAAAATAAGGCAAATTTTTCTTCACTTTCATCAGGGCAAATCAGGAGTACCACCACTGAATGTGATATTTCCCCTCCGGTAATGAATAGTCAGGACTGGTGTCTCCTGTTCATGAGGTAAGAGGGGAAACAAATCATGTCACTGTTTTATTTATGTTTCATCTAATTATTCAAGGCACAGCTTGCATTCATCCTCCTTAGTGCCTGTCTGTTTCCCGCACTTCTCCACTGTAGTTTACCCATTCTTCATTATGGATTTGATATCTGTTTAATTTGCCATGACTTGTGCCACATTTTTCCTCACAAGTTGCATATTCTGTGCCAGGGAGAGAGGGTAGGGGGAAACCCCAAAGGAGAAGTACCGAGAAAGCCCGTCAGGATGCATCTTAGATGACAGGCAACATGGAGGCCCATTCTCCTTTCAACATACAAGAGATTTACACCCATAGTTCCCATTGTCATTAATGTAGTTATGCATGTAATTTGTCCCACTCACTGAGAGGAAAATAAACTTGAAAGAGGAGAAATAAAGGGTATTTGAGGGGGAAACTATTTAGTATGTAAAGCTTGCGGCTGCCAGTTGGTAATGAATGTGGCAGACATAATAATGGTAATAATAGGAAAAGAACCTACATATCTGAGTTAGGGTTATTGTAACATGGCATACGAACAGAGAACGAAACCATCAAGGAAACCACTAAATATCATTTTGAGGAGACAGCAAGAAAATATACTTAACACTAAAGAGAAAATTAAAAGGAGAGCAAAAGTAGAACTAGGAACAAGCCAGCAAACGCAGCAGAGAAATCAGGAGTGTTTTCACCAAAGGAAACAGCAGCTCTCTGTGGAAGTACCAGCCGGACTGGGGAAGTGGCAGAAATAGATGGGATGCCAGAAGCTAGAGGCAGAAAGCAGAGAGGTATTTCCATCCATCAGAAGGCAAAAACAAACACATTCAGAAGAGACTGGAATAAATTAGTTTACAGGATGCTATGTGACTCAGACTGTTCAATATAAGTGTTTAGGCAATGAGATTATGGACCAGAAATAATCACAGAGGCTAAAGCTCACAAATCAGTACTAAAGGAGGACTCTCAAGTGGTGGATCATAGTGACTCAGATACTTCACTGGCTTGGACAGTACGAAACATAGCCAGAGGTGCTGGGATAGCACTGATGCTGCAAACAGGAAGACAGACATCATATATGAAATTGTATGTCATGGTGTACCACCTTCCACTTCTTCCTGGTGCCAGACTCACTGGCATTGTTCCTTTCTATAGGAATAGCAATACAGATAAGCACCACAGATACAGCAATACAGATAAAATGCAACTGCAGCTGTGGTGGGAGTTACCACAAGACAAATGTCATCAGCTTACACAAATAATGCATTTAAAAATGGTTGTAAGAGTTGAGAAGTAACTGTCAGTGGGCAATCACCACCAAAGTAGGGTGAGTGGCTTTCAGGCAAGTCTCTGACCTTCATGTAGGAGCACCGTGAAGAAGGAGCACCAAATACTGGAGCATAGACAAATGATAAAGCCTTCATCATCTAGGACAACCATTTAGGGTATAAATAATAACCTCTGATTGATTAACTGTTCTCTCCTTTGTGTAGACACAGACCAGATATGCAGCTATCTTGTCTGCAGGTGGATAAATGCAACCTGAAAGGCTTGATCAGGATCATAAAGGAAATCTCTGGTCTGAGTCACAGTCTCAGGCACCTCCACCGCTGCCTTGTTCTACCTCTGAAGTGTTACAAGACTTTTTCACGTGAATGGGGCTACATGAATTTTAAGTAGGGACTTGGCCCATTGTATGCAAAACAGACAGAACATAAATCACGAGTAATTATTCTAGCATAAAATGGAGAGCCTGTTTAAAATACTGCTGAATCTTGGTTCTGTAGAAGAAATATTACTGTCTAAAGGCTTTAGCTGAGAAAAAGTGAAGTAAATCCAGGTTTTGGGAGGTATGAATTATGAGGAAACACTGATCAGATGTTGCTTCTATAAATAATAACAGCTCATTAATTCTCACTTTGCTAATCCACACATTTAAAGAACTCAACAACCCCTTTACCCCCAAGGGTACTCATCCCACTTCTCAGCAGAGTTTTAATTTATGTTAGTAACAAGATCTCATATTTCTAGGAATTCATTATTTTTAAAAAACCTATTACACTCTTTTATTGGCAGGCTAGAAGATATTATCATAAATAATTGAAACTCGACTACACTTGTTCAGGCATTAACAAACTACATTGGCAAGGCATCACACTTGAGTCTTTTTTTCAAGCACATTCTTTTATTCATGGCATAATTTTATACCTACGGAGTGAGACTCAAAAAAAGGTCTACTTAATCCAGAATATGGGTCTTACATGCCACACGTGTCCTGAGTGACCTGTTGTACAGACACAAGTCTCACAATTAATTGCCAAGCCTTATTAGTGAAAGGATGCTGTCACTATCCATGAGAGTAAATTCACAGTCTCCCACCATTTAAATATACAGACATGGGGTCATCCAGTGAAGATCTTGAAACCAAAGTTAGAAAATTGGTAATGTGAGTCTGATGTTAAGCAAGGCACAACCTGTAGTGCCAAGCGTATTAGCATGCATAGGCAGAGCTCTCTTATGCAGGGATGATTGGAAGTGTGAAATGCAGAAGGATAATCAATCAGGGAAACAGACCTTCCACATGGGCAGCAGGCAACCACCTCCTTCCAGAGTTGTCCTATGGGGATGTACCTTGTGCAGTGGAGCGTAACAGATGATAAAGGATTATGCCATGGTGTCACTGAACTGATTCTTAAAAAGATTGCAAGTCGTTTTCATATCCTACAAAGCCAGCTTGGAGGGGGAGAATCATATCAATATGTGACGTGGGTGTACTCATAGATCATCCCCTGGTCTTACAAGAGACTGACTGCTACCAAATAAGGTTGTCCAGAGGGGGCAGGATTCATCTCACCAAACTTTAGCCACCTAATAGTGAAGCATCTGACGTGAGCTAATTGTCCAGGCTCCCTCCACACTGACCAGAGGCACCTCCAAACTACGTATTCTCTCTTTATACAGATGGGATCTAACACAGGTGGGATCAAGCCCCTGTTGGAGAGGCCTGTCTCCCTTCACAGAACATAGAGCACCTCAGCTGCTGGCTGAAACCATTCACCTGAAGAACTGAGGGAAGCAAAAATTAAAAACAGGAGCAACAAACTTTTGCAGGATTGTGACAAGAACTAACAGGGTGACACAGACGACTGCAAGCTCTATATTAAAAGAGGAGGTAAAACTGTCCATGAGTTTAAAAAAAAGAACAGAACTAAACTGTGAAAGTTAAGTCTGATTGCTGTCTATACAAATACATCAGAGCAGCTTAGAGCAGAGTGGGGAATCAGATTTAACCTAAGGTTCAACACTGGCCCAAGTGCAAATAAGTATGTTCTAAGAATACATAAATTCATTCTGAAGATTAGAAGAAGACTTCTAATCACCAAAGGACCAAGGGTCTGGAGAAGTCTTTCAGAGTACTGAGATCCTACTTTTGGAACGTCATAGCTTGTAAAGAAGCTCCTTTGCTATGTTTATGGCATGCTTTAAGACATTATCATGCAGCATTTAAAACTGTTTGTGTAACCCCAGTTCAAGTACAGGATACATAAATATCAGGTAACTATTCTGAACAAAGAAATGACCCGCTCCAATATGAGAGACCATGCGCGTGTCAAAAACAACTCCACATTTAATTCTAAGTGTTAGGATAATTTATCACAGAGATTTAAAATCGGGCCCTTTCTGTTTGACTGCCAAGTTTCAACTCCAGCTTTCCTGAATGTCAGGATCTGACTCTTGCATTGTTATCACTGTCACTGAGATCATGAAATTCCCCTCGTGCCCCACTGGTTCCATAGAACAAGCAAGCGATTTTGGGCACTAGCCTCACAATAGGCAGCCATGCAGTAGAAGCTAACTTCAGCAGCCCACTGCAAATTAGAAATGAGAGGAGAAGGCTAAAATAGAGCACACTGAACTTCAGCTGTCATTTTGGTATTGCGGCTTTGATATTTTTGTTCTTCTGAAAATTACATAGTTACCTGCCAGTGTCAGACATCAGACTGGACTTTAAGCAAGCAAATATACAGCAGACTAAAGGAGAGATGTGTAAAGAAATAACATTGCAAGGCATTTTAAGGGAGAGATTTGAAATCCATTGTGGCTCTGGAAGGGAATCTCACGTTTGCTGACAGAACAGTCTTCCTAATTGGTGGTGCTTAGTAAAATACACTGCATGGATTCCGTTCACTCAGGAAAACCAGTGCAATTCTTTGTAGCTTGGTAAGATTTCTGGAGCCTCTGACGCTTTCTGCTCCATTATTTGCAAACAGAAAGATTCCAGAGGATCAAAGTCCCTGGGAACATAGACACCCCTGTCATTCTCCCTTTTGTAAACAAAAAACATTAGATATTGCAACCCTCAGTGAACGTGCTTTTTGTGGGTTTTACACCCACAAAGAGAAAGTGGTTACATTTAGAAGGCCATGTCTCAAGTTTTAAATGCAAGACAATGAATGCAAGGCAGATTGAATAGTGAAGCTACTAACATGACATAAAGGATCAGTTTGGTGTAGTATGTAAGAAAGATGCCAACAGCATCATAAAGCACCCAAGCATAATAACAGAACCACTTCAGCTGACACGGCTCTGAAAAATGCCCTTTTTATGACAGTATACTTTGCAGAGAAAAACCCTCAAATTTTCACAACCTGGTTGCAGACATTAAGTAACAATCAGCTCTCAGAGAAAAGCACTGCGAGATGTATTACAGCATTAGGTCTTGCTGAGGAAGACAAACTGTATCGTGATTACATGCAAAATTAATCCTGAAAAACTGCATTAGAAACATCCATGACTTTAAATTTCAGATTTATTTTCTTCCCTCCAGAAAGTACTGTTTAAATGTTGGGTACAGGAATCCCACTGACAAGCACTCCTAATGGAAGGTTCATACAATCCTGGAAAGAAACAATAAAATTGCTTCACCTGTGCTCAATAAATATATTCTGGCTTTGAAAATCTCATCAGCAGGAGGCTTCTTTCTTCCTTTCTTCGGTTTTTTTTTTCCTACCCCTTGAGGATTAATGAAATCTCTGCATTAACCACCGAATAATGACAATGTTCTGCAGCCTCGAGCTGTGACTAAGGATTTGGTCACAGAGGCTATAGGGTAGGGAACCTAGGAGCTGCCATTGCAAAATTACATTAAAATAGAAGTTATTTCCTTTCTAAGCAATTAAACACCCAGCCTTGTTTATCGCATGTACTTTTTGCCTGCAGCGTGCACTTAGGAAAATCTGGCTATGAGAGACAACCTGCTGTTTTTGTGATGATCACGGGAAAAAAAAAAAAGCCCCTCTGTTAAAACTTCATGCTCTGTAACTCCAGCCTTGCTTCTCAAGTGTTCTGGCTAAAAATGTTCATTTTCCACATTCATCATCACCTGCACTTATATACACTGTTACACTTACTAGCCCTTTAGGACTCCACAGATACTCCCACTGAGTTCAGTGGCATGGTCAGGCCTTAAGGCTGTAAGTGTACAGACACTTTTTTGGTGATGCACACAGTTCCTGGCTTCCTCCTCCTCCTCACACCCACGACTGCTCACTCCCACTCCAAGAGCATCCTTTCAGTTGTGTCAGCACAAACATTTATGCGTCCATGCTGGGAATCAAACTGGGGAATTGATCCAGCTAAAAATAACTCTCTTTTTTTTTTTTTAATTCTCAAGTCAATTTTCAGGCAGAGCAGTTTCTGATGTGACAGGGTGGTGGAAAGCCAGCGGGCAGCAGTGGGGCTGGGACAGCAGGATAACCCCCTGTCAGCCCAGTATGTGATTATGCTGGCTCAAGCTGATTGGGACATAAGGTATAAGTTTTCAAGACTATCACTGTGGTGAGAATACTAGCACAGTTCTCAAGCCTGATCTCCAGGGATTATTTTGTGACCTGCTCCAGCCAAGTGACACCCTCCCTTCAGATACTTATAGATATTGATGAGGTCCCATTTCAGTTGACCCTTCTTGAGACTGAACAGGCCCAGGACCCTCAGCCTTTCTTAGCAAGAGACGCTCCAGTCCCCACCATCTTTACTGTTCTACTCCGGACCCGCTGCAGGAGCTANGAGCTACATGTCTCTCTTGTGCTGAGGAGCCCAGCACTGGACACCACTCCAGATGTGGCCTCACCAGGACTGAGAAGAGGGGCAGGATCACCTCCTTCAGTGATCCTGCTGGCAATGCTCTTCCTACTGTACCCCAGGATCCCACTGGCTTTCTTGGCCACACAGGCACACTGCAGGCTCGTGGACAGCTTGTTGTTCAGCTGGACCCCCAGGTTCTTCTCTGAAGAGCTGCTTTCCAGCAGGCCAGCCCCCAGCCTTTACTGGTACGTGGGGTTATTCCTTCCCACGTGCAGAACCCTGCATTTGCCTTTGTTCAATTTCAGACAGTTCCTCTCTGCCCATCTCTCCAATCTGTCGGGGTCCTTCTGAAGGGCCTCTCCTCCCAGCTTTGTGTCATCAGTGAACGTGCTGAAAAGGCATCTACCTATTCACCCAAGTCACTGATGAGCAAGTGTAACAATACTGGGCCCAGAATTGAACCTTAGGGCACACCACGAGTGACAGGCCTCCAACTAGACCCTGTGCCACAGATTATGAGCCTCAGGGATCTGCCATTTAGAATTCACCTGATTGTCCAGTCATCCAGTCTATACTTCCTGAGTTTGTCTATGAGGATATTGTGAGAGACAGTGACAAAAACCTTGCTAAAATCGAGGTAGACAACATCCTCTGCTCTCCCCTCATGCATCCAGGTAGTTGTACAAGGTCCATGAGTAGTCGGCAGTATGTATTTGCACCTGTGAATCAGGGCTGAAATACTCTTATTGCTGGGATGAGTGAGGGAGCATTGGTTTGCTAATAAAAACACCAGAAAAATGTTACCAAGAAGAAAGGAGACTTAAAAATAGCCTTTCGGAAAAAAAAAGTTATAATTTATTATATATTATATTTAAAAAGCAGGTTTTGAAAACAATTTTTGCTGTCTTTCCCTCTGGGAGCTGCTTTTTTTATTTCCCAGTGGGTAACTGAGTGGCCTGAGGAGGATTAAGGCAGAGCAGATCCAAGTAATATTAGAAACCACTGAGAAACAAGGCTGATTCATCATTGTTTTAAGGATAGGTTCAAGGAGTTTTTACAATGTTTTGATCAAAATAAACAGATTTTATCCTACTGTTAAGTTAATGACAATGTTTGCTTCTTTAAATGACAAAATAAACACAGTTTTGGAAATGGTTAGTGGCTCAAAGTCACAACACTGATTTAAAGGACATTGCTCACAGAAAGAAAGGTATAATAATGAAAAGGAAAGGCAAACTATTACCTTTGTGAGCACACTACCTTTGTGAGTACAGATATTTTTAGTGATAAAACTGTCAAAAAACTCTTAATTGAACATTTGATTTCCACTGAGCTTAGCAACTGTAGATCCAAGCCATATCCATGAAGAGTTAAAATTCACTCAAGGCTAAAGAAAAAAAGCCCATAATAGTCAAAATAATTTCTTTGTAAAATAATTTCTTTTGTAAAAATATTTTCCTTGTAAAATAATTTCTTTGTAATTTCTTTGTGAATCTGGAGAAATCCCACAGGAATCCATGTCATTGTTCTAGCAATAAGCAGATATATAAGAGTGTAATTTAAGTCAACAGGTGTACACAGACTTTACAGCATCAAAAAGGACATATTAAACAAGTAGCATGATAAGGAATATCTTTATTCTGTAGCAAACTCTGCCTTAGAGGGGGAGTTGAAAGCACTCTTGAATTTTAAGCAGCAAGAACTTCAGTAGGAGGTTCTCTCTGGCAACAGCTGAAAAGGCTGAAGAAGACATGCACAGAAAAATGCATCAAATCCCAGAAATTTGACAAGACCAGATTATAAACCTGAACAGGTTATTTAAAGCAGCTGGCAACTCTATAATTTATTTCACCTGTCCTTTTCATACTGCTGGGGAGAGTCTGCCATACATGTGAGAACCAAGTCACATCACTGGGTGCCTGATATCACGCCAACTCTCCTGAATAGCAACAAAAAGTCTATTCCATTTAATTGCCAGGTGTCAAGCAGACTCATTACAGTGTACAGAAAGCTCTCTGTGCAACCGATCAACCTGAAGAGGCTTATCTTTGTGGCTGCTGTCTATACAGTCATAATTAAATAAAAGCAGATGGAGGAGGCACTAAATAATTATGACTGCAGGATAAATAAAATGCTGGTTAAGTAACTTCAGAAGTATAATTTAAGCATCTTACATAAACAAAAAGTATCAGCATCTTCTGTGATATGTTTTCACACTGAGGTAGTTCAGAAAATTAAAATAATCAGGAAAACAATGAAGTGAAGTATTAAACTAAAAATATTAAATATGTGTGACATACACATAATAGGGAACAGGTACAAAGTCATTCTGACTCACACTTCCCACAGGCAACTGCAAATTTTCTCTGTGTCCTCTGCTAAAGCATGTGTCAATTAATCTCGCAATCACGTTATCACAAAACTGTGGGTTTTGGCACTTTTTCTTATTCCACGGAAAATAAAAGAGCTGCCCCTATTCTTTACAACCACAACTTCACAGAGATCCGATCACTGGGACATGCCAGAGGGTCACTTTAGCTGTGCTAGACCTCGCCCGGCAGGCCCAGCTATACAGGAGATTTTGCAGTGGGTTGTGTCGATGCCTTGGTCCTTCTTCAGCCGTCACAGACTCCAAGTCACTGTGCTGCTCAGCGTATCAAGGCCCCACTCTTACAAATGGCAGGTTTTCCATCCACTTCCAAGCACTGTGGTTCCCCACCAGACGCCCCAGGTGCAGGCACCAAGCCACGACCATCGATCATGCTGCCATGCTCTTCACATAAGAAACTCTTGCACACTGCAGGGGCTGCCAGCCTGGCTGTGGGCGCCTGTGCTTTCCTACTGACTCCCAAAATTCTGAAAGGGAGAAAATGTGTTTCTCTCTGCACTCACAGTGAGATACGGGGCATATATCAATGAGACTGTTCACCCTCGGCTGAGGCACCCTGAGCATCCCTTCTGGAATAAGAAAAGAAAGTAACACTTTTCAGATTTCTGCAGCTTGAAGGTTAAAATGCAGGAAGACAGTGTGTATGTGGGGAACTTCTGTGCAGTGTTTTGTGGCTGTGTTCCCCTAACACAGGTGTATCTAAAGAGTAGTTAAGGACATCAGGGCTTGAAGTAAGTGTGGTGCTAACCTATAAGACATGTTCAGTCCACCACTGGTCTTAAATGTTTCCTTCCTTGTAAATATGATGCTGTGTAGCCTACTGCAAAGTACTGTTTGTTCAGTGCCATGTAATCTACAGAGCTATTAATTGCTCCTGTGAAAGATCCAGTTAGAAAGTGGGACAAAATACCAGAACAACTCCTTTGAAAGAATATATAATCCACATTGCCTTCATCTTCTAAATACATATTTGCATAACAGAATAAAAATGCAGTTATTGTATGTTTTACAGATACATAAGATGATCACATAATGGCTCAATGAGATCTTTGATCCAAAATCTCCTTTCTGATCTGTGTGGCAGACCTATTCCATGCTGGCATGTTTGCTTGCTTTTCTGGCCAGAAGTTTACAGGAATATTGTTCTTTGTACCCAGGGAAAATAAAATGTCCTTAACAAAACTCACGCATAACGAAACAGTCTAACCTACACATACAACAATGAAAAATTTTATATTTTTAAAATGGTCTCTCAGGGGGTTTCAGCCTGTGACCCAAGACCATAGAAGGTATCACAGACTCTTGTTTCATCACCCACAAAAGGTAACTAAGCACAGCAGCCTTAGCCATGCTTTTCAAAAATCTAAGGAGTCAACCAGGCAGGAAAGGTTGAAAACCAGTCATCTAAACATGGATATATAATCTTTGCACATAAAAGAAGCTATGACCTCTTTTGAACCACGGGATACTATTCATTATTGCAAGAAAAGCTTCAAAAAGGAAAGAAAATTAGCTGTGTCTTTCAGTTAGGGCCTGCCTTCTGCACAGCTGGACTACACAAAGCCATTTAATTATGGCAGCAAAGAGCTCAACAGGGTAAACTGCCTTGAGAAACAGTGCCTGTTAGCTTGTGACCAACACTGTTTGCACAGTCACCCATCAGCTCAGGCTGCACACTGTATAAATTCCTGTCTGCCTCAAAAATGCCATGCAGACAATCCTGTAGTCATAACCTGGTGTAAGGAAGAGGCACATGACAGCTGGTTCAGTGGCTATGCTTGAAGACTTGGAAGGCCTCTATTCAACACTTCTTTAAATATAAGTCTTACATGCAACCTTCAATGAGTTTCTAGCCTCCTATCTGTAAAAGGGAAAAGTATTCCTTGCATCTGTGCTAAGAGGCACTGTGAAGATAAAGATTTTCCAGGAAGATACTTTTATAACTTAGAATATTGAATTCTGTCAATCAGCTTTGCCAGAGATGACATCAAACTGTGTACTCAAATAGTGAAGGAGAAAAAAAATTATGCAGTCTTAAGCTCCCTCAGATCTTTCCTATTTTGCCATCCTGTTTTGCCCTTCTCATCCATCTCACAGACTGATTAGCTTCATTAGAGATGCACCTGTCTTCTCAGTTTTACTTATGAGTACTTGAAGACAGGCTGCAATGAAAAATCTGATTGGAACTTGTGAATTCACATTCAAAACGGTTGAGACCATAGGCCTGTGACCACATTCACTTCCCATTCTCATTTATGCACTGTTCGAGATCACTGAGAACCACACCACCTCTCCCTTTGGTTTACAGTAGTCCCACTCCATTTTCAAAGTGGACTTCCATTCCCAATCTGGAAGCAGCACTTCTCACCATCTGTTTGCAAGACAGAAGACTCTCCATTGTCCTTGCATCTTTAGATGTTAAGAAAAATCTCTGATATTTTAAAGAGAATCTAAGTAGTCTGGATTTATACAGGAATAACTATGACCAAAATTGCTAAGGAATGCTTGCTGGATATGGTATAAAGTACTTCAAAGAGTGTCCTGAGAGGAAAAGGGAAAAATGTGAAGAGGAATCAAAGAGATTTCATGAGAGACACATGAATGGTTTCCAAATGTAAGATCAAATCCAGGTCACTGTGTCAGCAGATCAGTACATAGGTCACCATGTACTGAATTCAGAGGTACATGGAAGTAGTGGAGGCTGTTATATGCCTGCCAAAGTCTAAATTAAGACAATTTTAACAATGAGCAAGCAGAAAAATCTAAAAATCTAGGGGGGAAAAAACTAATACACTCCAATTTCTTTTCATCCCAAACTTCATCCCAGACTCCCGAGTCTTCTCTAGCTTTGACTTCAGTGTTTGGAGTGGCAGCTGATTCTGTGTCGATCCTCTTTATTATGTGCTTTTGCCCCGTTCACGGGGTGTTTTTTTCCAGAATAAAACTATGGCAAGAGATTTGCAGTTTCCAAACTAATTAAACAATTAGCTCATGCTTCCTCTCCACTAAAAATGGTGGCCAGCCCCACCACAGGCAGAAGGGTTACACTGCCCTTCTGTTGGGAAATAGAGAGACCCACCTACAGACACACAGTCCGTCATATCTTTCTACAGATACTAGAACAAAACTACTGCCAATCCCTCATTTAGGGTTCTATTTTACAGAACAAATAAAAAGCATGATTCCTGAAAAGGCATCCTATTTGATCTGATGCTTTTCAAACTGGATCCTAACAGCTTTCATTGAGGCTGAATTAATGTCTTTTGAAATTTGTAAAGATTATCACTGACCTATTTAAAACAAAGATAAACAAAACTAATGGGAAAAAAACTCATTCTGCTTTCTTATTTTTACTATAAAGACAGACAGTCACACAGCCTAAAATCACAACCAGGTATAAATTTTGACCATTCTCATGAGGGCCACTGAGATGAAAGCATTTGCTTGCTGAGCTTTGACTGAAAAACAACTTGACTAGGTACTTTTTAAAATGCTGCTTATCTGAACTGTTTCAAGAGATTAGTTTGCATATTTAATATGTTAATGTTTCACAAGTAAGGAGATTTGCAGTGACTTATTACAGGACATATAACTTGGCAGAGCCCTGAGTCACTTAAGCTGGTTCCTTAGTCACCGAATGCCAGCTACACTATTACACACCACCTCAGAGTCTGTCCATGGCAGTAAGCCAGTTTTGCAGATCCTCTTCTAAGATCCAGGTTAGAATCTGCCTTTCAGCAGGATATTTCTCAGTGGTTTATATTTTCACTGTCACTAGCATGTCAGTAAGAGTGGATATCTTTTGAGCTCTGATTAATTTTGCCTTGACACTATTGAAATGCTAAGTATAACTTTAACTCACGTTCAGAAATGTTAATCAGTTTTGAAATATCCATAGATTGCATATATATCAAGGCCTGTAAATACTCAGAGACATCTGTCAGGATCCACATGGAATTAGCAGTCTTGTTTCTCTCTAGCTGAAGGCCCACAAAGTCAGGTGTTCATCAGCACTGACAATGAAATATATCATCTTGAAAGAGAAGAACACAGCCTTGTATTAAAGTCTTCTAAGATACAAAATATGAATATATAACTCTTCTAGGATTTACATTAACTTGCATTCTCAAATAATATTTTGATTATTTACTCCTTTAGAGCTGCCAGTGGTCACATCAGTAAAAAAATTCTGTCTAAATATTGATGTCCAAAAAAAAAAAAGTCACAGAATCATAGAATACTCTGAGTTGGGAGGGACCTACAAGGATTATCGAGTACACCTCTTAAGTGAATGGCCCATACAGGCAACAAAAATCCTGTGTCTTGGATTTCTGCATAATTAAATCTGAATCATAATATGATTTTTGTGATTTAAACCTCTACCATTATGCTACGCATAAAATTTATAGGAATCTCCAGACTCCAGGATATAAAATAATCATTAATATTGTGAAAGAGGAAGGAATTTCCCCCAGAGCAATTTTATTGCTGAACAGTCTGCTACATTGTATTAAGTCTGCTAAGTACACTGGAGCATTTCATGCTGGAAACATGAAGATCCTGAACTTCAAGCCCTCATGCTAAAACAGAGAATAATCTGTATTCTTATATTCAGCTGAGTAGGAAAGAAAAAAGCTCACAGAAACTATGAGCTATGCCTTTATCCATAAACCAACATACTCACCCAACCTGGAAAAAACATAACAAGCTTTCAGCCTGTAGCCAGAGGTTCCTGCACTCAAACTGTGCTCTGGAAAGGCCATTCCCAGAAGAAAGGGTCACCTTTTCCAGCCAGATCCAAGCCAGGGCTGATTTCAATGGCACTGTGACAATTTGCACTGGCTGAGTACCCGGCTCACTGTTCGGAAGTGGCAGCTGGGGAAAACAGCTCTTGCAACAGCCACTGCTCTTCAAAGACACAGGGGATGCTTGGAGTCACTGCTAGCAAGACATCCTTGCTCTCTTGGCACAACTCAGCCTCCTCCTTCACAATGAACTCAAGACACTGAGCAAGATGTAACCTGTAGTCAGCCTATCCACCAAAACGATGTCGTGAAAGTGTCTGTATAGGGTTGACCAGCCCCATCACAAGGAGAACCTCTATGAAAGGGGTGCGCCTTGAGGAAAATTCCCAGAGGCTCTTCTCCCAGCAGGAGCTACAGAGCACAAAGGTCTCGCCCGCAAAGAAGGAGGGGCGCTGTCCATAACCTCCAGCTTTCCTAAGGAGTTTGAGGAAAACCTGAAGTGTTTAAGGAGGCTCAAGACTATGTGCATTTGGAAACACTTTGTGGAGACCTTAGGGTAGAGGAAAGCAAGATTTTCTTTAGTAAAACTGAAAGGACATGAACTAAAACCTTCTAAAGGGCATAAGGAAAAGTTTCATGAATCACAAACCTCATTCCGAAAATAAGTTTATGGTCTCCCAAGCTTGGCTGCCCTTGTCCTGGCAGTGAGGCACAGATCTAACGGTCTCTGAGTTACTTCTGAACGTGGAACTCACTTTTAAGAACTTTTAAGCTTCACTTTGAATTTTTTAATTAGGTACTTTGAAAAATTTTACTGGCAAACCATAACACATTACTTTTGGATGTTCAGTTTGGCAGACTGAAAAAGGGCTAGCATTACAGAAGGGCTGGCACTCTGCAAATAAAGGCCTTTTAGAGTGCACCTGAAAACCACTTATACTTGCGCAAAACCACTTACAGTTGTGTAAAGTTGCCCAGCATCTGTCTGGAGAAAATGTTGCTCTGCATTGGGGAGGAGGTAGCAGTGATGGGAACAAGAGATGGCAGGCTCATGCTGGGATGCTTGTGTTGCCTCACCCCACCTACCAAGGACTGAGTATCCAATAGTTAAAGGAAAACAACTGCATTTGTTCTCTGCATTCCTGAACTCAAACACACACACATATGCACACGTACACACACACACACACAAACACACACACACACTTTCCCAACAAACCAACTTCCTCATCTGTTTTTGAACAGAAAACTCACATAGACTCCCTAAGCAGTCTGGGTTGCAGGCTTGTCTGACAACCTCGGGTTGTCAATCTAGCAGCAGTCCACTAGCTCTGCTTTTAAAACGAAGCTGTAATTAGCCAGAAGGAAATAAAATTTGCCTCTTACAGCAACCTTTTTAACTCCACTTTTGACAGTCTTCAATGACACCAGGAGAAAGGGAAGGAATTCTTTTTTCCTGTCATCACACGTGAAAAAACACACACAAGCTGACCTGGCTTCCCATATATTACTTTTCTACAGAGATTTGCAACAGTGTCTGAAGTGTCTTCCCCCACCTGTTCTGCCAAATTATTATTGTACAAGCACTTCACAAAAAAAAAGCACAATTGCTTGAAATTACACTAGAGTCAAATGTTGATAAAAATGTGTCACAGAGGGAATGAAAACTAACTGCTGTGAAATTTAATGAAACCCACTGTGTGCCAAGGGCACAGGCAGCCAAATTGAATTTTAAAAAGTGCCAAGCAGAGAAGGTTGTAATCAGACTAGCCACTATGTTAGATGAGATAAGCAGAATGACATTTTTCTATCACTAGATCAAAACAGACTGCAATTCTTATGCATGAGATGAAAAGTTACAGTATTTATCCTCCAAGCTTCCTGTGTTCTTAGCACCGGATCTCCGGCTTAGTGGCATGAAATGGAATTTGCCATCTCCAGCATAAGGCTTGTCCCAGCCCTCGCAGGATTCTTCCCTGACAGTTTTTATTGCAAATTGCTATGTAAAAGAGGAACAGGCTAATCAGAATTGTTAATGGCTCAGCATAAACTATCTTCAGCTGTGGTGTCCCCTTCCACAGCCTGGGGAAAGAACTGAAGTCAATAGAGGAGAATAGGAAATAGAAAATAATGCCAATATAGGAGAAGGAGTCTGTTCAACAGTGCTCACACGCAGAGCAGTTGCCAAAGCATCACTCCACTGCAGCCTGTTAAGGAATGATTTTACTCCTTAATTATTATAACAGCATTACTTTGAAACTGTGCTAAGAAAAGCCTGATCTCACGAACAGAACTGCTTGCATTCATTTTGGGAGTAGTATCTCAAACTCCGGTTGAGAACACGGGACAAAAAAGCTGTGCAGCCCATCTTTGTTGGAAATAGCTTCAGGTACATCCATTACTTCAGTTGTTTGGGGAGTTATCAATAGTCTTGGCTCCCGGCCACCCAGAGAGGCTCAGGGTCTGCACCTTTACCTCACTGATGAGTTTCAACATCACAGCTTCTTCAAACTTATAGTCTGGCCCAAATGGCCAGCTTCTGCTTTTAATGGCCTGCTAGTGAAGCTAGAATACTTTTCAGAGAGAAAGTTTCTAGCTAGAGAGGAGATTTCCAGTACTGAACAAAGCTCTCCAAACCCAGCCATTCTGTTTCTTTAAAAGGATTTCTCATAAAAATGTCCTGACTTTTATCGTGACTGTTGACTTTGCAGAATGTGCCTGTAATGGTTTGGGGAGCTCGTCTTGGCTGTAAAGAGCTTTACACCAGTATTTAGTGCCATTCGTCATGTTTCTAATGCTGTGCCAGAAAAAGAACTTGAGAACTAACAGAACACCTTGAAATCTGAAACACACTACAGCACAGAAGCCTTAAGTTTCATTTTTTCCTGTGTGCAACCCATACAACATCTGAAAGATCCTCTGCAAGTCAGCAGTAGCAAAGAATACGTCTGTCTGCAGGTATGGCAAACGGGAAGGAGGTGAAGCTCCTCTCCTCACCCACTTCCCCTGCTTCCTTCCCCACACATCACCCTGCCTCTGACTGCTCCTTTCTGAGAATGCAGTTGAAGTAAAAGGGGGGGGATACAGGTTATCTGGACTTTATCCCTGAAAGTAATACATTGCTCATTTGTTATTAAGGCAACATTTAGAGGTCTCCTTTTACTTACTCCTCTGCAAAGTGCACAAGAAATTAGTCAGCATCTGTTCTTATCATATTAAAAATGCAGTAAACTCAAAGCTCCTTAATTTCCCAGTTTGACTTTCAGTTAGGTCTTCTTTGGAGCAGCTTCTGTCTTTTTTCCCATATGGATTTCTAGAATTTCCTACATTATAACAAGAACAACCGTAACAGAAACAACACAGTACAGCTGGGGATGTTTGTACAAATTTGCCAGACAGATGTACTAATCTCCAAAGGACATGTAAAGCCTGTAGTCATGTAGGAGCACCTGGGCTGAGTCAGAGCTAATTTTGAAACAAAGAAATTTTCTCTCGCACATGGACTCACAAAGGTCCCTCAAGACCACTCTACCCTGGTTTCTATAAATTCCCCAAACTAAGCACTCCCTAGTACATCCTGGTAACTCCTCCCAGTAACTGGCATTCATCTGTATTGTGCCTGACCTGAATGGCTTGTGATGCTCTGAATAACAAGTTCATTCTCAATTTTATAAATATATATATATATTCATAAATAGGCTTTCAGTTAGCTGCAGGCTCAGACAAAAGCCTGAACTTGTGAAGAAGTCAGGCAGTGCACTCCTCAGAAGTTGTAAGGCCATTTCTTATATGCCACTACGTTAGCAGGTTTCATATCCTTTCACAGGGTGCTGTATTTCAGAAGCTGCTTCTCTTATTCCAGACTGACCATTCCAGACTGACCATTCATGGCTTTATCTCAAATTCTTTCTCCAACTCCATACTCCTTTGCATTTATTAGAAAACTATTCTTCTCAAATTAACAATACCACTTTATATTACAAAGGCATCTTTATTGGGAAACAATGCAAGACAACCGAACTGCCAAATTCAAAAGAAAGGGTCAAATCTTCACATTACTATAGAAATAATACAGTGTTTATCAGAATTCTATATTTTCTGCTTAATTCTCTCTGAATCTCTTCGGATTCTGTCACAAGATAAAACAGCAATGATTTCTAATAGGTAATTGTTTAGACTTTCTTTCCTTATAATTTTTCTTTATATTCCTATGAACTACTGCCAAGCTATTACCCCAGTAAAGAACAGTACCTGCAAATCAATTCAAAGTGGTCAGTCCTCATGAAAGATTGGGCTTTATCAGACTTATGCAAGACAGTGTGGACTCAGCTCACGGTACAGCAATCCTCTCAAGAAAGAGTTTTGTTCTAAGGTGTTAGTCCTGATGCAATTAATGCTCCTGGGGAATTAGGTAGAATCTAGCATCCCATGAAGGTCTCTGCACTGCCACACAGCAGCAACCTCCTCCAAATTCCTCTAGTCACAATGAGAATGAGTAGCGACAGCACTGAGCTCCAGATCCTATCTTCCCCTGGGTTCCACTGGGGAATACTGCTGTGGATTTCAACAGGTCAGGCTCTAAGGAAAAGCCAGGCTGGAGGAAAAAAAAGTCTACCTCTGTTCTCAGAGATACCTGTGACATCAGGGGACTGACAGTGGAACAAACAATGTAAATGAGATTTAATCCAGTCTGGTGAATCAGCCTTATCACCAGCATTGTCAGGATGCACTGACCATGCCCAATTTCTCATGCCTGAGAAGACACAGGACAGCTATAGACGGGATCTGTCAAATGCAACGCTGCCCCTCCGACCTGTGATGTCTTGTGGTGGCAGTCAGCCCAAAAACAAGGAGAGGATGTCCTTTCTTGTTTCCCTGTGACTTAAGGCCATCTTCATAAAGTCTAAACACCACTCAGGACCTCGCACTTGTGCAACATAAAACAGCTTAACATCACTCAAGTCAACCAAGGTGTTCCACAGAGCCAAAGGAAACCCTTGAGCAGGAAGCCAGCCAACATGATGGCCTGGCCACCGCAAGGCAAGCAGCTGTGGCTGGAGTTTTGGTTGTGCAAATACATCCTGTGCTTCTTAATCACACCACACTCCTTCCTCACTGCTCGCCGCTTGGAAACAATACATTGCTTGCTCTCAAGTTCCACGCCTGATTTCATTGAAATGATGGAGTTTGAAAACTGCCTTATTGTACTTTGTAAAGCCAAAGTTGAAATCCTTAGAAGGTAAATCTGTGTATTGGAGAAGTAAAAGGATGTGAGCAAAGAAAGGAAAATGAAGGTTGAATAATGTGAAAAAAAATTCCACGTGGAATGCATAGTAAGCTGAGTTTCCGAAGAGAAATGAGAAAAAAAAACAAATTACATTGACATTTAACACCAGACTGGACAAAATCCTGGAAAATACAGCACTGGGAACAATTCTGTCCTGTCTGCAGGGCATATGACCTCACTTGCATTGGAAAATATTGAAACATTTTGATGCCTAAATGAAGTTCCCAGTGATATTCAAATATCTCATGGAGCTCAGGAAGCAAAATAAACCAAATCTTTCTACACAGAAATAAAATTGCTAACTCCAACCCAGATTCTGCTCTAATCAACACAAATGTAAAAGATCTGAAATGAAGTAACTCTGAATTTACTCTGGCTCAACACCAGCAAAATAGATTATTTGGTCCCCTGCCTCACGTTTTCTGAAGTTTCATTAGGTTATGCAAGCAAAGCCTTTTGAAATGAAAAGCACCACAGAAGTGCTGAGCACCATTGTTTCTTTCTAATAAAAGAAAGGATAAAAAAGCAAGAAGACTGAACTTCATTCTACAGATAAATAAAACAACACTCTGGGACTTCTTTAGATCAAAAATTCTGTTCATAATGCAAAATTCTGCTTAAACGCAACACAGCTGCAGCAATATTCAAAATATCACTTTTATATTCAACATCAATAGAACGACAAGAGAAGTAAAGACATTCTATCCAATAGCTTAGCAGCATCTTTTTTTTTTTTCTAATACAGCAGCATTTCCATTTTAAATGTGCTTCCAAAGCACCTAAAATCTTACTTGCAGAATTTGCTCCAGGCTGAAACTCTGCATGGGGCTTTTTCTTCATTTAGTCAAAATTTATATTAGGATTAAATATAATTTAAAAACCCAAAATGAATATGTATTCCAAACAATTCAGTATAAGCAAGTTAATTATTGGGGTAGCTCTTCGAGAAGAAAGTCATCATCAGAACCACACCCATTTTAGACGAATGTCACAAATTAATAATCTTATCCCTAGAATAGAAATAGTGATATAATTTGTACTAAGTGTCACTGGCTTCAAAGGACAAACAAAATTTGCAGCCCATAAGGGCCCTGATGGTTTTTTTAGTAAGATTTTGAAACACCACAAGAGTTATCTGAATTGGTTGAGAATAGAAATTTTAAAACTAAGACAGCTTAGTATGAAGGCTACTCTCCACATCCTTTGTCTTCTTCAAGTTACATCTCCTCTGTTTCAGCAGCATTACAACTCCCTGCTTGCCCTGCACTGCTTGTGACCTTGCTGGCGGGGATGACCTCCTCAGAGCTACTGATTCTGCACCTTAGGACCAGTAATGCTTTTTACTGATTCTTTACTGCTAATCTGCTTCGTTAAAATGGTTGGTGTTAGCTTAAATAGCAAACTTTGCTAACCAGGTCTCCTTCAGTGGGACTCTTCAGGAAAATCTCACAAAAAGCTGTGCTGTTAGATGTGTCGGGGCAGCAGCCTTTAGAAAGGCTGCAGTGGGAACTTCTGTGAAGTGTGAAGGCAACCATGGGAAACAGGATCCTCTCTTAAGAATGTACAGAATCTAAGTCTGCACTTTTCTTTACCTCTCTCAGATATGTACCTGCTAGCTTGGATTCCCTACCAGTCAGACCTGGTGGCCCATGCATTGAGGAAAGATTTGAGTAATGCAGGCTGTACCTAATTAAGCGAGTAGAAATCGAAGTAATGTCCTTTATAAACTGAGAGTGACAGAGGACATATATTGTGTCAGTTTGTATATTGCATTCAGGCTTCAGTCCTGATTTTGTCTTATATTTTAACTCATATCTGAATACAGCAGAGAGAGAGCTGGCTTATCTTCAATAAGACATATGCTACAGAATCTTTAAGACAATTTCACTGTCTAAATTCCCTTGTCCTGAACATCTTCTCAAACAGTGACAGTTCCCTGCCTTACTTATTCTGGACTCCAAATCTAAATCCAAGAATTTATCACTATGCAGTACCACAGTACGTGAAGGTACCTTGTAGTGCTGGGAAGCAAAGACTTGAGCATAGGCACAAGTAGTCAGAGGATTCAGTTTAGCAAGTCAAAGTCTACTATACACTGAATTTAATCTTTTGGTGGATGGCTAGAGAAAACTGGAGAAAGAACTAGTGTGAAACACACCAGCTGCAAAGCAGCTTCTATACAGGTTGTTCTGGAAAAAAAACCACAACAAAGCACAGCTAAAATGGATTAAAAGCAACCTAAGTGCTGGATCCTAAAAAAAAAAAAGAAAAAGTATCCTTGAGAAAACATAATTTCGCAATGATATATTCTTAGTGCTACACTTTTAACGTTTGCATTAATGATCTGGAAGAAAAGCAGTCAGAGTAATTCACCACTGGAACAATTTATGGAAATTATGCTTTCCCTAACTTAATTAAAGTCAGACTAGAAGTTTTTTTCTCAGAAATACACTCTAGTTCAAACCAAAATTATACGAAAGCTGTCCTATGACCCATGCTACAGCAGACCCCAGACTAAATAGTCGCTGTGTTCTCTGCTGACTTTGTTATTGCTGAATCAGTGAGCCTGTGACAGGACACACAATCACTCACTAGCAACATTTAACAGAGGCGCTTTCCTTGTTTGCTCTTCTTCTGTTACCTCAGTGAGGCTTCTGTTCCTTTCTTATGCCTCTCTTGCAGGGCCTTTATATGTGCACCCATACGCTGGATTGGTACCCAGCCTGCCGTTGTCTTTGTCTAGCATGAGGATTGCCCTGTCATGTGTTCACAAGAGCAAAACTGAAGTTTTGCATCCCACAAGAGGAAGGTGTGACAAAACAGCCCTGAACAGCTGACTTGCAGGTGAAGAAGAGGGCTTGGTGTCGGACAGAAGCAATGCCCCTGCCTTGTCTCTCCCCAGAAGTTGGCCTTTCAAAAAATATTTTTAGACTAAAGAGCATGAAAGAACTAAAAAGGCCATTTTTGCATTTTTTTAATGTCTGGGTTTTTTCAGGTACAAATTGCAGGAAGAGTTGGCAAGAATATGTACAGTTACGGAAAAAGGATGCAATTGCTTGGGAGAACTACAAAACTGTCTGGGGTCACTGTTTTCTTCCCAGAAGTCTCTTGATCATTTCATATCTTCCCTGTTCCCAGGAAGGCTTTTCTCAGTTACATTTTCTCCCTATAGGCAGAAAAAAATGCTGATCTTAGTCTTGCAGGCAGAAAGCAGAAAGCCTCACTTCAGCTGTCAGATGAAATAATGGTTACTGGTCAGTGCCTTTTCCTCCAGCTGCACAAAAACCTTTCCCAGAAGTTTTCAGTTCCTGTAGTCAACTGGAACTACTCTCCCCCAAAGGTCCCGGTGATTTTTCTTAGCTGGCCTCAAAACCAAGACTGGTTTTGTTTCCCTTGAACCTATAGGCTGTCCTTGACTTAGGTTCAGTGACTGAATCTCTCTCAAGAGCCTCTTCTTACTTCTTTAACTGCTTCCCCAAGCAAATCCTTTAAGGGAGAGCTTCTCTGCGTGACCCTGCAACGCTACAACCTAGTGCTCTTTCCTTCTCTCTCCCCTACATTTTAGTGTCATCTCACCTGCAAAGTCATATTCAGCCATTAATATGCAAAACTTGCAGATCTCCTTTGAATCTCTCTCTTTAAAATCTTCAACCCAAAATCGCAAAGGCTTTAGCTGACATTTCATCACAGACAACACACAACCATCATATCACACTCAACGTTCTCCTCATCTTGATGGATCAATCCTTATGTTTCTGCCCTCTGCACCCAGAAAACACTAGTCCTGAGCACCTTATGGGTGATGGGTGATGAGCACCATTACAGCCTCTATTGGCACAGAACACTTGAGAAGGATTCTCCAGCAATTTCCTGTAGTGCTGAGAGCTTTTTACGTAAGGCCCCATTTTTTTTTCTGAGACAGAATCAGAAGTTGTTAGGATCTGTGTCCCCTTTTTCTCAAATGATCAAATGCTCCTTTCATCACCACCTGTCTCAAGAGCTCTCCAGGTTTTCTAACCAGCAATTCAAGGACCATAGTTTCAGAAGTTTCCCATGAGACAGAGAAATAAGGAGAGGAAGAGCAAACGCTGCTGAAAACTTTGCTCATTTACTGAAGGGAATAGCAAAACTCATACTTTGTTAGAGTGCAACCAATGAGTACTAAAGATGACAGTAAACATGCTAGTTACTGACAGCCACGTAGCTACCCCACAGTCATGGAGAGGGTTCACTTCTCACACAACTCTCAGAATCAGGGCCATAGTGTCAGGCTCACAGAAGCATCTCAGCCAGCTGATTGTTTCACGCTCAAACCTCTCTCATACTCTGAGCTTGGTTTAGCAGTCCTACATAGCCAAAGAGAGTTCCCAGCTAGTGAAGATTTCATTCCTGCGTGCTGACCATTTTAATGAAAAGCTTCACCTTGCCAGCGTAATGCTCTTTAAATTGACCATCCTTGCAATACTCATGCCTTTTGATCCACTGCCTCTCATAAAACTGGCTAACCTTTAAGTTCATTATGTTCTTAAAAATATTGCTATGTTCTTAAAATCATTGCTCTGCATTCAGAGAGTGAAACGATTCACCAAATTAGAATGTCATATCTGAACTACCTGCCTGCAAATTTCTAGTTTCTCCATTTAGGAGGAATTGACTTGCCACGGCACAATGAAAAGGAGATCAATAATTACAGACTCCAATTTGCCATAGATTTGTTAAACCTCACTTCCTGCTGTCATATCCTCAATAGTTATGGTCAAAGCTACACCCTCGCAATCTGTTCTAGCTACATTATATATGCGTCAGCCTTCCAAACACACAAAGGAAACCAACTGGAAACACTGCACTTAATGTTATCAGTGAAGACTGTATCCATCTACATGACTATGCCCTCAAGAGGTTACAGACAGCATAACTTTCACCTCAATTGTCATTTCTTCAAAGCAGTCCAACAGAAATGTCCTGGAAGCATGTTCTGAGACACCACAGCAGCAGTTGGCCAGCTGTGGACTGCAGATCACTGACAGCCACTGCAGAAAAGGCTGGCCTTGGAGGGTTGTCGTCCACCACCAAATTGCCTTAGAAGAAGTTAAAAACATGGTTTTTCATGCACGCAATTGCTGTAATGGCTACAGAGCTGCCACGTGATTATGTATGAAAAAGGAAATGGTTCCCACAATTGCAAATAGGAGGAAAAGTCTATGATGCAATATGTTTTTTAGGAACAGAAATTCAATGCGTATCATCCCAGAGTCATCTTAAAATACATGTATGCTCTGTAGACAGGATCATCTGAAATAGCAAACACAGACAAAGTACTTAAGATCAAGAAATATCCGAAGAGCCCTTCTGACTCGGTGTGGATCTGAAATTTCTTGCAGGTTCTGCCATTCAATTTTTAAGAGAAGAGCAGATTTATGGCATAAGCACTCATGAATAATTCACTCCCATGAGCTGCCACATGCAAGTTGGGGAAATCCCAGCTTTAAAACCTTGGCACCGCTTAGCTAGCACAAGCCACACTACTTTTTTACAGGTGTTATTCCACTGACCTACTTGGAGTTATTCCTCCTTCACACTGCTACAAGAAAAGGATCAGGCTGTTTGCTTACCACCTCTAGTAAGCAAACCTCTCTGCCACCTCTTCTTAACAGTGAAAATGCTTCCAGTGTTGGAGTTTTAGCAACCTTAGTGGTTTGGCTCACCACAGCTTCAGTGGCTCGTACATCTCCCCTGCTCTTGGGCCTCCCATAATACTCCATTGTCCATTGGCTTACTTCCTCCTCAAGTCCATGTTTTAAATCATGTTGAGAAACTTACTTGGATTCTAAACTAAAGGAATGCCACTAAGCCATAAACTAGCGAAACTAAGCCTGTCTTTATGTTGGTTTCTAACTTCAAGAGAAATATGGTTTATTCCAACACTCATCCCCTGTCACTGGAGCAGGAGCCACTGCAGGGTATTGGTGCAGATGCCTCAGACAAAAAGAAAGTGAAACTGTCTAGCCATCTCCCTGTCCTAACACAGAAGATGAATTAATAGCATCACTCAGTGGCTGCTTACTTTCCTAAGCTTTTCCTTCATATGAAGGTAGGTGGGAGCTCTTTTCCCCAATTAAAAAAATATTTATATATTTATAAAGGGTTTATTTGATTAGATCTCTAAGTGGAGACCAATTAAAATGACAATCACTGTACTGCCACCGAGCCATATTCAAAGTGCACACCATGCTATACAGCTACACCTACAACTACAATACAGGGAACAAAGAGCTGGCATTCCCTGTTTGTAAATAAGGTGTACAGCCCATATCTTGACATCTTGACATAAAACAACATAATTATAGTGCCTAGGTTAGACAACTGAATAAATGTAGTCATGTCATTTAAATGATTAACCTATACTGATTTATAGCAGCTAAGGATCTGATGAGGGATGTAAGAAACTGATTTTTACTCTAACATGTCCCTTCAGTTCATCCAAATTACTGGTTTAACCACTTGGCCTCTCCCTTGTGCCCCCAGAGTTAGGTTTTAAGCAGGTTGAGAAATGACAGGTTCTCACTTTGGTCATTTCTTACACACTTCCAGCAGTACTGAATGAAATGCAAGGCAACCATAAAAGCCAGTAGAGGGGAAAATTAGACATGCTGTGTAACTAATTTCTGAACTGTAAGCAAAGTTCTTGGCAATTTTCATTTCATATCACAAGTTCACATTGCTTTGAATTGTCACCTACTGAGAACAAGCACTACCTGTTCATGCCCTTCTAGGCAGGATGGGACGGCTGCCTGGCCTGCTTGGACAAGCTTCAGGGGTTGCCATGGTGTGCCCTGAAGGGACCTCTCACCTCCTTGCCCAGGAGCCACCATGCTGCCTTGGAGAAGAGTGCACACCTTCAGCCCACACCTCTCTCATGGGGGAGTGGGGTTTCTCCTGCACTCCCCGGCTGTCTGCGCACCTCTGGCACTGCCATGTTTGCTGGAGGTGGCTGTAAGCAAACAGCTGTAATCTCCCCTGCCAGCCCTGCTCCACAGGCACACAGGGGAGCATGGTCACAAGAAAGAGGCCAAATGCAAATTAAAACCAGCTGAGCCGAGACAGCAGTTGAAAAGGGGGGGTGGTTAAAGCCTGTGATGGCTCGAAGTGAAAGTCAGACAAAGCGGGCTTGCAGATTGTCACTGAACTGAAAACCTCCTCCACCCCCGGCTGCCTGGCTGGAACTGTATAATGGAGCAGGTTTCAAGAAGCTGCAGCTCCCAGCAGAGTTAACTCTCCAACAGCTGCTGCACTTGCAAATTGTCAGACAGATTAAACACAGGAATGCCTGTGGGTCGCAAAGCTGAGGGAAGGGTGAAGTGATGGGGTCAGCTTGCTCTGAAGTGCAGAAACTACTCAAAAAGTTGAAGGCAGGGCTCCCTGCGGCCGGGAGGGAGTTACGCTGGCTGGAGTCTTGGCACAGGGCCCTTTCCCTGCCTCAAGCTGTCCACACCAAGCTGGACAGCAGTGGAGATTTTGTCTTATGCTTCCTTGGAAGCCACAGATGTGGCATGTATCTGGACTCCTCTGGGGCATAAGCCAGGGTGCCTGGCTGGAACCGGATGCTGCAGGGCACCCAAAAAGCTGGCACCTGCACTGCCTTAGCACCCAAAGCTCAGGGAAACGTGTTACCTTATGGGGGCAAGTGCATGCAAGCGGTGGAGTGCCTGAACCAGGCGAAAGTGAGTGCCACTGAGATGCACGTCACCAATGACAAGAGGGTGATGATTTACTGGGAAAACTGCCCTGCAAAAAACATGCTTGTGGATCCTGTTTACTGTCTCATACCCTTCAAATGCTCTGAAGTTACAAAGACGCCACACAATTACAAGTTAGAGAAAGGAGTGGAGGTAATTCTCCCACACACTGTCTAGCCTGTGGAGCCAACAAACCTGTGACACCATCAGCGGGTAGCCTGGGTCAGCCAACCCAGCAGGGCTCCTCCCCAGAGACGGTGGGCCACCTTCACCAGAGATAAATACTCCACACTTCAAACCCGGGCCACAAGCTTGTTGCCAGATCCACGCAGCTGCAGAGAGCAGAGTTGGAGGGAGCTTTGCCAGTAATAGGGGTAGGAAGGAGAAAGAGAGATTGTTCCCACATAACACAGCCTCTCCTCTAGCAAACCACAATGCTCCATGTGGATCTGCAGCCTCCAGGCTTCTCCAGGTACCTCCATCTCAGCTGTCCTCTGCTGGAAACTACAGCCCACAAAACTGCTGTGAGACGCTGGCCCACTGGAGTCGACTTGCCACGCAACTCTCAAAGGTCACATAATGACCAGACAGGGACTTGAGCACAAGAGAGCACAGGCCACTGTGTCTTTGGGCCACATTCAGGCAAGCAGACAATCAGCTCAGTTGTCGAGAGAGCCCAGGGGTCTCCCTCGCTAGCAGAAAGTTTGGAAGATCCCCTGCTCATCCCAAAGCACCATGAGAGTCTCCACATGTGGAAACTGATAGCCTGGATGCCCCCATCCCCTCGCCGCAAAAGCACTTACCCCCCAGGAACTGGATGCCTCCTGCCACCCTGCCCACGGTCCTGGAGATGAGCTCGGACACACAGCAGCCCATGAGCGCCGTCAGGGCCACCAAGAGAAGCAGCCCGCAGCCCAGGCCCGTCACCACCGTGCAGATCCTCCACTCAGCGCTCGGGATGGCCTGGAAGGAGGCGTAGCGGCCACACTGCTCCACCATCACGGTCATCTGGCGGCTCTCGTCCCGCACCGGGTAGGAACACCTCCGGAAAGTGCCGAAGGAAACAGACTTCTCCAGCTGAGACCCCAAGAGCCAGTAGGGCATGAAGAAGCCAACACAGGAGGCAGCAGCACAGAGGAAGGAGAGGAAGGCCCAGATGACACCAGCACAAGTGAGGCTGGAGGCCATCTTTTTATCTGCTCCAAGAACCGTCACGATGGCAAGACACAAAAATAACTGTGTATTTTAGAGGTTTATGGATAATCCAGAATCTCTCAGCCTTGACAAATCCTCACGCTGGGAGAAGCTTGGATCCTAACAGCCAGGGAAATATTTCCTCCCATCATGAAGTCAGAGGTCCCTAATAAAATAACAAAACAGAAAAAAGGAGAAAAATTTAAGTTCAGTAGCAGAGACATTAGAAAAAAATATTTGTCTGCCAGAGTGTTTTTCCTTCCTATGGGACTTTTGAATAAGACATGCCACTTTTCCATCCCTTCCTTGCAAGCAGACCCTACAATCGCTCTCAGTGACACCAGCTGCTGTGGTTGGTGTGACGGTGGTGGCAGGCAGCCCGGCTGGCACAGGCTGCTGTGCACATCCAGGAATGCTCTGCAGCCACCTTCAGGGGCTCCCTGTGTACTTGCCTACTCACTTTTCTCCACTGTACATCCTGATCTTTCCCGTACTGATAGAAAAAAAAGATGAGGTCTTGTTTATCCTTAGTTAGCCAGACCTTCCTCCTGCAATGTCTGAAGAACGTGCTTCACTTTATAGATGGCCCTGAAGCTTCAGCAAAAAACACTCACAGTGCCTAAGGCATTTCAAGATCACACCCTTGTGACCGAGGTAAAACTTATTAACACACCCCCAAAAGATGTGTTACATGAAGACATTTTTTCCAGCCCTCCAAGTTGTTTGGCATCCCTGTGCAAAAGGAGCCTTTTATCACTTGACCTCCAGAAGTGCCAGGAACCTGAACTCCAGGTGGGCTTCTGGTAAGTGAAGACGTTGCCACATCTTTTGGATTCACCCCTACACAACCTCAAGCACCGCATGATTAAAGCACAGAGGTCTCTCTTATAGGCCTGCTTGCATTCAGTCCAGCTCTTCTTTGCCTCTTCCCACCTCAAATCCAGGAGCCATAAACCCTCTGCATCCTTCTCAGACAACTCCCAGCCTCCAAGCTCAGTACCAGTGTGGCCAAGTGCATTTGACTGTCACAGAAACCTACATACTGTTCCCAGAGGTTGGGGGTGTATTTCTTGTTAAATTCATGCTGGATCATTATTCTAACTGCATTTGTAAATTTATGATCGTTTCTCACAGTTGATGCCAAATTAATTCTGATAGCTATTTACAGGGGCTTTTTCTTCTGAGCATGATTAGATGCCAATCAGTGAATCCAATTCATGAAAAGGCAATAAAAAGAATACTACTTCAGCATAGGGAGAGTAGTAGAGAAAGTTTGTAAGTGAAATTAACCATGTGCACCACACAAAAGTTTTGTTTACTTTTAAAACCCTAAGAAAAAGAAGCCTCTTCTGTAATATTAAAAAGGCCTATGCTGCTACTGAAGAAGAGTACACCTATCTACCCATAGTCTATCCACAGAAATGCCTTTCAACCTGCAAAATGCCAAACCCCAGGGGATAAAAACTTGCCAGAGAGGCATGAGGGGCCACCATTCCTCCAGAAGCATCATCTAGTGAAGGATCTGTCTGTGTCTTGGCGTGGCACCAAAAGTCTAAGCCAAAGTGGGTCACAGCACTTGGGGAAGATCATTCCCTGAATCACGGGAGGAGGTACGGGTGGAAATAGGGGACAACATGGAGGGTCCCAGGAGTAGGACCCTTCAAATCCTCTGGCTCCAGCGGGGCAGCAGTTTTGCCTCCCCGGAGCCTGCCAGCTCACAGCCTAGGCGCTCTCCCGGGAGGCGGACTCGCCCCTCCGGCCCCGAAACCCCGCTCCCCTCCCTCCAGGGGTAGGAGGGGGCGGTGGAGAGATACTGCTTTCCCCAAGGGAGGGCGGCGGCCGGGAACCAAAACTCGCCGGGGTGATGCCAGGGAAAAACTGCGGGCGAGCGGGCGAAGCGCCCGCGGAGCCGGCAGGGTGTGGGGGGGTTGCCGGGCGGGGCGGGCTGGGGTGCAGGGGAGCCGGAAGGGGCAGAGGACGCGGGGGGTAAAAGGGTTGTGAGGACACGGGATCCAGAAGGAGCAGACTGAGAGGAAAGGAAAATGCGGGCGGGGACGGGCTGGAAACGCAGAGGTACCGGGAGTGCAGCGGATCCGGGGGTCAGGAGAACGGAGAGCCGGGAAACAGCGGGGCCAGGAAGGGAGAGCAGTCCGGGGTGGCAGGGAGATACGGCAAGGACAGGGGCTCGGGACGGGAAGGATGCGGGAAGACAAGAGGATGAGAGGGCTGGGGATACGAGAAAGGAAGGAAGTCTGGAGGGTCCGGTGCAACGGACAAGGGATGCGGCCAGGCTGGGTGTCGGAGCGGAGAAAGGGAACCCAGGGGGGAAAGAGGGTCCGGGGATGCAGGGGATGTGGTCGTACAGGGTGGGGAGGGGTCGGGGAAGGAAGTTGTGAGGGCTCGGGGATCCGGAGTCGTGCAAGGGTTGCAAGGTACAGGGAGAGAGGTAGGGCAGGGGTTCGAGAAAGGAAGGGGGTGCAGAGGGTCCGGGAGGCGCAGGGGATTCAGCCGCGCAGGGAGTGCGGAAGGGCCGGTGTCTGGAAGGAGCAGGAGCGGCGAGGGGTCTGGGAGTGCCAGGATGGAGCCGGGCACGGTGCCGGGGAGCTAAGGGCTACTTACGGACACGCCGGGCGTGGAGGCTGCCCGCCGCGGCTGCCGGGAGCACATGGGCGCGGGGCCGGCGGGTGGCGGCCGCCCCAAGCGACTCTACCCGCGGTCCCGGCGCGGAGGCGACGCGGGAGCTACGAGGCGGGCGGGACCGGCACCGGGACAGTCCCCAGCCCGGCCCGTCCTTCCCTCCTTTCCTCCGCACGTTCCTCTCTCCCCCTGTTTGATTCCTCAGGAGGCAACGCACTCCGCCGCTTCTCCTCCCCCTTCCCCGCCGCCGCCTCCCCG